>VUQR01000888.1:99000-136901 GCA_015108515.1 Hemichromis elongatus
CAAGGCTGGTGATTGAGGGAGAGAAGGAGAGAGGGAGCAGGGTGGATAAATTGGTTTTATTTTGTGACAAAAAAAAAAAAAAAAAAACAGGCAAAAAAAAAAAAAAAAAAAAAAAAAAAAAAAGAAGTGGATATTAAAGCCCTCTTAGATGAAAATATTTGATTGAATTGTAATCGAACAGACCAGAAAAGGAAATGGAGGAGAAGATTTTTAGGTGCTGTTGAAGCTGTTCCAGCAAAGCAAACACATCACCCATTTGAATAAATATAACTTTATTCTGAG
The DNA here is from genome assembly GCA_015108515.1 of Hemichromis elongatus. NCBI lineage: Eukaryota > Metazoa > Chordata > Actinopteri > Cichliformes > Cichlidae > Hemichromis > Hemichromis elongatus. The sequence goes on from VUQR01000888.1 coordinate 99,283, forward strand.
AAGGAGAAAACTATTTTACAATGTGCAACTTTACATTAGCTGAATGTGTGCTTGCAGTTCTTTCTTTACTTGAATGCTCAGTAGTAATGTCTGCATTTGTTGTCTATGACTATCACTGAAGCATTTTCAGATTCATTCCTCTGAGAAACACTTTTTGAACTATAGTTGCTTTTAAGCAGCTCGATCATCTCACCTGAAAATCAAGCCACTGATGAGAGTAAGAAGAGCCTGTGCGTTTCTTTAGTTATATTGTAGTCTCCATCAGCCGTAGGCAAGCATGCACATGAAAAACATGGTGCAAAATATGATGAACCTCAAGGAAGAACCCCAACCTCCTAGAGCCATTTAAATACACTGATCTAAATGGCACATTCAAACATCTACTGATATACTATAAATAAAAACATACAAACTACTTTCTACATAAAGTCTTAAAGAAACTATAGCTACCAATACAGGTATATATGTGATTTGCAGTACAAATACATGGTGCCAGGACCACTCTTGAGTAAATGACAAACAATTAAGAACGGATCTTCAGCAACCTCGCCATCATAGCCAAGTATGATGTTGACAACAAATTGGATTCATTCAAAAACTTCACGCATTAAACTGAACTCCACTGATGGCTCATGAGCTAAGACTTTGCAAACCTGTAGGTGAAACACTCGTTGTATAACTTGAGTAAATAGGAATGGTGACAAACCCCCGCTATCAGTGCTGCATCTTTAACACAATAAATCTCTGTCCTCCTAATCTGAATCCATCACTTCAAATGCATCACAAAATCTGCTCAGGTAATTGCTCTCCTACGAGCCCTCTGTTGTTTTGGCCTCAGAGAGGTCGCAGTATGTGTTTGGAGGGACCCTTCCCTACGCCAGCTCTCACAGTTCTTCGCTCTCCAGTGTGGCCTCTGGGGGGGAGCTGGCGAACAGGATGGGGCTGGTGTCCGACGTAGGGAACACTGACTTGATGTCGAGCCCCTGGCCCGTCAGAGCCGCGTAGCGACTTCCTGTTCGTGGAGTTTTCTTCATGGGTGCGGGGATGCTCTGATGCCACTGCGCTAAAGGTGGTAGCTAGCATTACTAAACAGAGTGATGTACCCAAAAATGCCGTGGATTTCTTAATAAAAGTGATAGCTACTCAGCTGGACAGAATATTTACCATATATATCAAGTCTGCAGGTGCATGAAATGACTCCAGCCTCATTTTTTGCTGACACTGTGTACCAGCCTGCATCGTCTTTTGTTGTTGGCTGGATAAGGAGACACACATATCCTGTGGCGTCCTGGGTCATGCTGAGATAGAGAGATGATAGATAAATTTTATTCAATTTCAAAAGAGTTCAAAATCTGTTATACGGTTTTTCCCCCGCACGGGGGTACGGGGATCTTTTTATTGGACATACAGACAGGAAATAAGCAGGAGAGCAAAGCAGGTATAACATCCGATTTAAAGTTACCAAATTTAACCACTCAGGTTTCTAAATTAAATCGAGGCATGACTCTGAAACTGTGCCTGAGGGAGTCTGAGTTCTTACTAACCTGATTCTGTCTTTAGTTCTGGGAATAGTCTCGTTGTCTTTCTTCCAGAAGATGACCGGAGGAGGCATACCTACAACGCGACATTCCAGCCTTACTGGAGCCCCCTCAGGAATCCCCATGTTCTGCAGCTTTTCCACAAACTGGGGTGGGTGCTTCCTTTCTTTTTCTAAAATGAATATACATGATTGAAATGTCCACACAGGAGATCACACTCCAAATTTGGTTTGCCATCAAAAGTCAAAAGTCCCAATTATATCCCATCCTTACCCACAACCTGCAGCTCCAGACTGAAGGAGCTCTGCCCTGCTTTATTGCTGGCGATGCAGGTGTATGTGCCGGCATCTTTCTGAGTTAGAGGGTCAATGACCAGTGAATGGACGCCGTTCTCCCTCACCAGCATCTTGTGGTAAAGGTCTGGATAAACAGGCCTCCCATTGACCAGCCACATGAGCTCAGGGTTGGGTAGGCCGCTCACCTGGAGAACAGAAACATCTTACAGTGTGGGGAGGCAACAGCTCAGTACTCCTTCCTGGTTTTAGTGGCACATGGGTACCTCCTACCTACCTTACAGTCTAGTCTACACGGTCTTCCCTCATGAGCCATCATGTCCCCTGGCGCCTGGAGGAAGTGAGGTTGAAAAAAGCGGCCCTGGCTTTGTTCACCTTCAACTTCCTGTATGCGGTTTCGCACCCTGAAAACATGGAGGTGATCAAAGCATGTTATAGGATACACACACACACACACACAAATCCACTTGGTTTTGTAATGGACCACTAAAAATGGATAGCTGCAAACATTACTTTTACTTTTATAGGAATGTTTTTGATAAATAGAGTTTGTATGTTCCTTTCAAATGCTAAATAGAAGGACTTAAAGAAGGAGCTACAGGTTTAAAGTGTTCCAAAACCAATATTACTGTCAGGGGGAATAATCAATATTTGCCTGTTCACCCTGCACACTCACCTCTGAGCATGAATGGGTGTCATTCGGTTTCGTGGAGGTCCCGTTTGGATTATTAAATGACCTGAGCAGCTGATTCGTCCCTGGTGATCAACAAAATATCAAATCACAGCTCAGCTTGAGCAGCTAGAACAAGGTGCTGATAACATGCTGAGGAACATAAATCAGAAGTTTCACCTGTGGATTGGCTGCCATGATGGTGTAGTTTCCATCATCGTCACTGGTCGTGGATTCTATGTGTAAAGCGCTGGTCCCGTCTCCCTCTCTTATCTTCTTGTAATGGACATTCTTCTTCAGGATCTGCTTGCCATCCTTGAACCAGTAAACCTGATGAGAGCCACAAGTGTGAATGACAAAATCTGAGGTCAAAGTCGGAGAACTTTTTGCACATCCCAGCTGTTGTCCTCTCACCTTTGGTGGCGGGATTCCCACTACTTTACATGAGAAAGTTACAGGCACCCCCTCCATAGCCCTGAAGTTCTTTAGTTTTTTATCAAATATGGGTGCAATGCATTTTCCCGTGGGGACGTCATCGTGCTGCACCTCGTCGTCCGACTCCTCCACCGGCGTCCTCTCCAGACGGAACTCAATCTCGCTCATTAGCCTTTGCTCAAAACTGGACACTCTATACTCCTAGAGGAGGAGAAGCATGACATAAACATAGTCACAATGGTTATACTGCTGCACGGACTATGTCCCCCGGTTTGCTCATATAGACTGGCCTCAAAATAAATGCCTACAGTAACATGCACACCTGATACACAGAAACTACAACTCATGGAGATAAAGATAGGTTTACAGTAATCAGGAACACGAGACAATGTGCATCTTAAAACTCAAACCTCATAAAAAAAAAAGATGCATATTGTGACTTTAAACCATTTGTTAAAAGATCACGCAGTAGCATCTGGGAGTACAATTGCTGATTGGTTAAAAACAAAACAAAAAACATTCTAAGCTGAATAAAAAAAAAAAAAGCTTACCTAAACTAATGACATAAAACTGAGGGTAAAACAGAGAACAGTGGAAGATGAGCTGAAAAAAAGGACTTGTGTGTGTATAACAGGAGATGTGTGAAATTTCATGTTTTTAAAAGTAAATGTGTTACTGAGGAAATGCTGAGGAAGTAATTTTTTGTGAAAATTGAACTTATAAAGACAGGGCTGTAATATATAGTTTTCCAATATAGAAAATCTATATTTTTAAACTTTTTAAATTTTAACCCCTTTAATTGATTTTGATTATTATTATTATTATTATTCGTGCAGGTTATGCTCTGCATTAGTTAACAGAAGCGTGAATGCTGGATTAGAGAAATTAAGGAAACTAGATAAGTAGATGACAGTATCCTAAGTTGTGTGATCTCAGTCTGAAACAGAAGTATAACCCATACAGCCTCGAGCAAAGCACAGCTTGGGTCGGGTCCGTGTACCTCATCATAGTTAATGACAGTAGCGGCAATGTTTGGTCCAAGTGGCCTGCTCGCTGTTTTCCCCTCATTACTCAGCTTCTATGAAAGGATAAGGATGGATGAAGAACACCAAAGACACACAAACCCTACATACAAACACAGAGTGATTGAATAATGCACAAGCTGTTATTATTAGCATGCTGACGTTGTTAGGGTACACTGACACCAGAAGATGAATGACAGTTAATGACTGGGGAGGCAATGATTGCACTGCTCTGCATTCATCATTTCTAAAAACACTGGAATGCTGCGTAAAAATAAAACTACAATGTAATGCTTTGAAAATCATTTCATTTTAATTCATTTTAAAAATGGATGATATTGATAACATAAATGTATCCAATGGTAAAACTGAGAAATACTGTTAGTAACCTCAGTCTTGTGTGTCCCTGTCTCAACGTAATACAAAAATAAGCTTATTTTAAATAAATACATAAATAAATAAAAAAAAACATTCCACAGTTTCAACATTTGATGTGTCATCTTAAATAAAGCGTTTAATGATCAGCGGATTAGCTACATTTACAGTTTTTTTTGGAATGAGATTTCGTATATATGTGTCTATCAACAACATCTTTTTGTTAATGGAGAAGTGAGAATGCAGCAAAGTCACAATAAAATGTGATCTTTAAAAATATGAAAAACTCTGTTGCAATGATTGATCACATACTAATACTTTAAACCGATGAGCGGGGATGCAGTGGAGGTGACAGAATCCACCGGATTCACCCGTTGGGCTAAGAAAAATCTTTTTGTTGATGCGCCGTTTTCTTCACCACTTCATCAGTGCAAATGAGGCAGTCAAGCCACAGAGACTACCTAGTACCTGCTGATGGATAAAATGTAGAGTGTCGTCTTTAACTCGAAGCTTCTTCTCGATGTCGAGGAGGAGAATTTCTCTGCTTTCGCGGATGGCTTCAGCTGACGGAGGGCGAATCTTTTGTGCCTTCTTTTGAAGCCTGAGTAAACAGAGGGCAAAAAACAGGACACATGGCAGAACATGACAGCTCACATTCTCATTAGCAGTTGTTTGTCAGACACGGCATACCCTAATGGAGCTCCCCTGGGTAGGCCCATTGAGTTGGTGGGCTGGCTCGGGGTCAGGGATGGCAGGACGGAGCTGAGGAAGGCTACAGGATTTTGGATGGGACTCGGGGTGGAGCTGCTGGAGGTGGGAGAGGAAGCCTGAGGTGGTGACTGGGCTCTTAAGGCAAACAAGCTATGCACCGACCCTGGTGTAGGCGAGGATACGAGAGATGGTGGGCTGGTGGGAGACTTGAGCACCCTTGTGGGGAAAATCTTGGGTGGTGGGGAGAGGGGTGGGAGGAGAGTAGGGGAGCTAGCAGCGGAGGAGTTGAGCTCAGCAGCCAGCTCATGTAAAAGTGGCACTGGTGACTCAGTTGGGGAAGGACTCCTGATCGGTGAGAGGGTCTGAGCGGCTACAAACTCTTTAGGCCGGACGTAGTTGAAGGAGTGGGAGGCAGGTCCGAGATTCATGAGAGAGGCGTGGGTGCTTCTTAGAAGAGGAGCAGGGGACGTGATCTGCTGCAAGGCCAGGGTTGAATCTGTAGGGACCGTGCTGAGCTTTGGTGCAGGCGGAGAGTAAAACTGGGGTGTGGGTGCAGTTTTGGCAAAAGATGCAGGGGACAGGTTAATATGGGAGGCATGGATGGTGTTCATCTGGGTTATAGGTGCTGTACTGAGAGAAGGGGTGGAGTTTAGCTGTGGGGCAGGTGGAGGAGAGGTCACCAGTGAAGATTTCATATACTGAGGAAGTGAAGGAGGAGAGCTTAAAAGGGAAGCGTGGGAAGTGTTATGCATAGGAGAAAAGGTGGCGTTGAGTGCTGCAGCAGAGGTCGATGCTGGAGCAGGTGGGGTGGTGGTCACTAAAGGTGCTGAGTGGGCTGTTTGCTGAAGAGTTGTAGTATGTAGAGGCGACACGTGCTGTACCCTTGGAGACCACAGCGGAGCTTCAGGGGAGCTTTGAACTCCGGGCTGGGTTTGGATCTGGCATGGCGGGGGAGACTGAAGCTGGATGGGGGTTTGCGTTTGTGGTTCAGTCTCCTGCTGCTGCTCCATGAGGACCTGGTTGTGCAGGATCTGGAGCTGAGCTGGGTCCCTGTTGATCAAGCAGAAACAAAATCAAAGAAACAAAACTATACATGGTGAAGACAAGAGAGGCTAAGTGCATCCAGCATCCAGCAGAACACTCTGCCCTTTTATGGACTACCAACAAGCAGCTCATAAACACAACGGACCGAGCTTCAGATACACTGAGCTTTAGTGAAAACGAAAATGTTTGCTTCTTTTGTAACCATGAAATGACTGCAAATTGGCTCACAGTAAATTATATGTCACTATTTGTCATGTTTATTTGTGTTTTAGCATTTAAAGAAAAAGAAAAGCTAAATCATAGAACAGTACGTAATTTACAGGATTATCTGAAGTAACAGATCAACATGCACAGAAGCGAACTTACAAATAGAAAACGCCATCCTTTGTTTTAGAAAGTCTGAAGGTCCACATTTGAAGTCCTCATGCATTCATTTATAAACTGAAATGATTAGAGCTGCTACTTGAGCGAGAGAAGGAGGAACCACCCACCTCTTCGTTTGCTTTTTTCACAATACAGCCGGTCAAACTCACTTCAACACAGACTTCAAAGTTTGACCGAATTTGGGTAAATCATGTACAAACGCTCCAACTGAGGGCCCAGTTTTTTTTCATCATGTTGCTCTGTTGCCAAAAATGCACTTTTTCAAAATTCAGCAAAAGGTCGATGCTTTCTTTCTACTCACAGTTTGGGTTTAGCCAGCACCGGTGGTGGTTCTTTGCTGGCTGATGCCTCAGTGATGTCTTCATCAAAGGGACTAGATGCGTCACTTTGTTCATTCTCGTCATCCTCGGGCAGTTTGAAGTGCACACGTCGGCCTGCTCTGGAGTTGGTTCGTGAGTCTTTGTGGTTTGTAAAGTTGCCCGTCTTTAGGCAGGAGTTGGGTGGAGGATCAGGTAAGGGAACCACAACAGAGCTCCCGTTCTGATGGGCTGAGGTCCCCTTAACATTGAATCTGATGTCAAGAGATGTCACCGAAGAGCTGGACAACTCCTGCTGTGCTGAAGTCTCAGCTGCAGATGGAGCACTAAAGGATTTGGGATATGAGAAAATTTTTCTGGCACCCTGTGCTCCACCGGATCCAAGAAGGTCCTTGTGTGAAAGAGGATCTAAATTTGGGGTGCTGGTGCTGTGTGAGTTCAAGCAGGAGCTGCTGCTCAGGCTGGAGGGGTCCAGATTGGGCAGGCTGGTGCGGAGGGGGTCTGGACGCAACATGCCAGAGCTGTGGGGGTCCAGACGAAGGCTGCTAGTGTTTAAGGGGTCGAGGCGTAATGTGCTAGAGACGAGTGGGTCAAGACGAATGGTACTGGAGTGTGGCTTAATGCTGCTGGTTATAACAACTTCTGGTTGAGGCTTTACAGCGGGAGCTGATGGGGAAAGTTCTTGAACTTGACTGGGCTCCACTATTAAACTGCTTGAAGACCTCACATGGTTGTTTTTGCGGGCATTGCCTGAGGACAACCAGCAACACACATACAGAAATTTCAGTAAGGATAGAAATTTGAAAGCTGTTTGACATTTAAATCCAAAGAGAGGTGTTACCTTTGACCCTGAGTGCAGCACTGCTAGACACAGTTCCATACTTGTTGTTTGCTGTACATGTGAACACCCCCGAATCTTCAGGAAAAACCTCAGCAATGACCAAAGTGCATATTTCCTCTAGAGGTAAAGAGAAAAAACATGGCATACAATCAAGTCGGATATTCTATAGCTGCACCCCAGTGATTTCTCAAAGTGTTTAAGTGCAGAAAAGAAAGATGCATGACTCTTGTTTCAGCAGTGCGAATCTATGTGCAGCTAAGGCTGTTTGAAGAGATCTGCAATGGTGATTTGACACAGGATGGGAGGCTACCTTATATGGTCCAGATTCAAGGAAAAGCAGCCTTGGCTTATGTACAGGAGAAGAGCAGGAGCTTGAGCCAAGGACTATAAACACTTCAACAGAGGAATATGTACACACTGCAGCATCGTATACAGGCAGGCAGCTGCTATGGTGCAGTCAACACTTGTATTTTTGACAGACTGAATGAAATATGTACCTGATTCAGCTGGAGATCTGGGCTCTGAAATAGAAGCAAGTACCAAAGTCATTATAAAACCAGGGGGAAGGTTGATGTCACTATTAATTAAATTTTTTGGAGACTCATTATTAGCAATCATTTCCAAAATATTTAAACACGCATGCTGGTGAATTCCACATACAGAGATCTATACATGTATACACAATCTGAGGTTTATATCGCATTAACAGATTTTAAGATTTACAGTTTTTTGAGCTCATAAAATTAACCCTTGTATAATTTTTAAATACAGTACTGTGCAAATGTCTTGAGTCATCCCTCGTTTCTTTATATTTTGCTTCTAAGTCATCTTGAGCAATACTTCTCCAGGCTTTCTGAAGGTATTTCAAAGTTTTTATTTGGACATTGGCTACGTATTCATTCATTTTCAGTCCAGTCCTTGTACCTGACTGTTTTCAGAAGAAGTCGACAGTCAAGCCGTTTAACACTTGCCTATGAATCATTCAAGCATAAAAAGGTACCTAACACAAGGGATGAACCAGTGTTGTGTCTACACATAACAGATAACTTAGCAAATAATCAATTTTAAATGGCATTTCTAAGCACTTTTTGTTACTAGCAGCCTGTCTGAAAACCAACAAAGTGATTTCCAAAGAGCTACAAGTCAAAAACCTAAAATGGCATGGTATGCATTGTGTCCTTGACAATTTTAGGGCCAAGACATGTAGAGGACAAAAGAATTGAGAGAAAAAACTATCTAAAGCAGCTGAATGGGATGGGACAGTCAGAAAATCCAGCAAAGACCTGACATAAGACCTGAGAAATACATCTGGCTCTTCATTTGATCCGTCTACTACAAATTATCTATTTTCAAGGAAGGGATGAGGGCTGAGGTATGCCAGATTACACAAGAATCCGTGGCAACAGGTATTATGGAGTGATGGATCCAAATTTGACAGTCAAACCTTTGCCAAATTGTGTGCATCTTCAAGTACAAGAGTGAGAGTCTGGAGCCATCTCTAAAACACGGTCGAGTCTCTGTCATGGTTTGCAGATACATTTCAGTCAGTGTTGTTGGAGAGCCTGTCAAACCTGATGAAACTACGAATGCAGAAAAGCATCATCAGAGCCTGATCCATTATACAATACCATCTGGAAATCTTCTGATAGGCACCAGCTTCGTTTTTTAGCATGAAAAAAATCCTAAACACACTGCCAATAAAAGCACACCTGGCTAGAAAATCAGTCATGGATCGGCCTCCCCAGAGCCTCAAACTCAATATTGTGGGAAACTTGAGACTTTTGCACAGTACTTTAAATCCAAATTACTTATGATTGTTTTTGTTTCATGCTGCACGAAGGAAAAACAAGTGACATTTTAAACTGTACATTCAGTATGACAGCCATGGAGATTACTTTTCTGCAGGATCCTGAAATCAGGCGAGTCCTCCATGATTTTTCCTTCTCTGTACCAGTCCACTCGAGGTGACGGCACCCCTTTCACACGACACTCTAGCACCACCAACTGGCCTTCTGATGCAATGAGGTCCTGTAGGCTCTGGTGGGACAAAACCAGCTTCAAGTTAAATCACTAAACAAGCAGTATTATACAGAGAAGCTTTGCTCTGAGAGAAATGTTACCTTTGTGAAGACAGGGGCAGCCATAATGGGTTGCCCGTTTAATCCTTGTGGAGAGCTGTGGTCAGGAGTTGGACTCTGAAGATAAAAATTTTTTTTTAAAAAAAACAAAAAACAAAACGCCCAAAAAAGGATTCATGAGGAAATTATATAAAGCTAAACTAAAATAAAGAATATGTAGTGAAAGGAAAACCTTTGAGGTATTCTACCTCAGGCTGGGGTGTTTGTGATGGAGGTGACAGGACAGGCAGCACAGACGATACTGAGTTTAAAGGCTGTGACGTAGCTATCGTTGAAGCTGTGTGTTGCAGCTGTGGAGTAGATATGACTGGGACAGATGCTGACACCCCTTGGGCTTCTGTAAGTTCTGAATCACCTGTTGAATCAGGAAACACCTGCACAGACAGCAAAGATGTTTCCTCCTGAGCAGGATGTGCTGCTGATGCCACAGATTCTTCTGATAACTCTGAGACCTGACGTATAGCAGCAGATGTCTGGATTGGTAGAAGAGGTTGGGATGCTGTTTGAGCAGCCACTGGAGGCGAGAGCTGCTCCTCTGCTGGTTCCTCGGGGGCTGCTGCAGGCTGGGATGACACGCTTTCCTCCTCCTCTGGAGGAAAGGTTTCGTTTGAAGATGATGGTAATGATGGGGACAACTTTGGTTGGTTTCTCTGCAACCTTTAAAAATCACAAAAAAAAAGTATAATTTAGGGCTAACAACTCTTGTTGGTGGGTGACGATCATGACAACGGGGCAGGAACTCACTGGGCTACATGTTCAAAGTGCTGTTCCACATCAGAATCAGAAGAGGAGGCACCTGTAAGATTGAAAAGGAAGGTGTGTATCAATAAACAGGTTGCAATGGAACCTATTAAGTTATCAAAAAGGAGAAAAGAAGCAATCACCTTCAACATAGATCTCAGCTGACGTGGAGTCGGTACCGTAGCAGTTAGACGCAAAACACGAGTAGCGCCCGGTATCCTCCTCAAATGCCTCTGCAATAATCAGAGAGTGCTGCTCACCATTAGTGATGATTTGAATGTCAGGGCTGTTCTCCAGCTCCTTTCCCTCACAGAACCACCTATCAAAGAAAAACAAGGTAAACTGATCAGCCGGGAGCATCTTCCATCTTTATGACAGTTTTTTGTTTCTTTTTTGCCAAGAAAGCCAATCATTACAGGACAATCCCAGCGAGCTCTAAATTTGGCGTGTTTCTCCATTCATTCGGATTTTTCTTTAACTTGGTTTTTTTTTTCTAGTAGAAGTAAATACATCTGTTTTTGTCTTGGACCCAGTTTAGTTTGATTTATTTTTTATTAACCTGCTGACACTGTTTGTACCAGGCTGGCCTTTTCCCCCCACTTGCCTAGTTGTGTTTCTGGCTCGGTACCATTCAGCAGTGTTATGCAGGCCTGGAGGGAGATGTTTTCATGAGCAAGCCCTATCCTTTTCCAATCAGCAGCTTGCTATGCCATTTCACTGTTGATGGTGTCATGACGAGGAGCACAAAACACTTAGTACCAAAGGTAACGTGTTAAAGTAAATGAAAAGTAACCAAATATGATTTTTTTTTAAATTTGTTTATGACTTGATGAGAGAGTTGCTTAGATGCAAGGCAGCTTACACCAGATCTGGGTCCTAAAGTCAATAATCAGTACTGAAGTTTAAAATTTTATGTTATTAAATAGGATGATATTTATTTTAAAAAAAAATTTAAACTTAAAAAATAACAGAAAACCCTTCCATCAGCTAGAACTGCTTAACCTGCTTAGAGCACGAGTAGACAGGAGCTGTACTTGGCAACAGTCTTTTTTTTTGTCATTGTAAAACTATAATAACTTCTTCCTCTAACTTCTTCCCCATGCTGGCCAGCAACATATGCAGCAGCCTCTGTGTCAGCGTGCATCTATTTTGAGGAGATGAGGCAGTGATGCTTTATAAAATCAAGCCAATAAATGAAGAGGAATGGGGAGCCGATGAGTTGCTCTCTGGAAATACGTCACCACATAGTCATAATTCATATCATAGTGATTACACTGAGATTATGGATCATCTGTACAACTCTCTGCTTCACTATTTCTGTTCAGTATGCAGGCTCTGATGCTCCCCGACACTGTAGCTGAAGATTTCAAGAGGGCGAAAACACAAACTAAAGCGAAAGGGATGTTCCCGGTTTTCTAATGCAGGACGGGCTGGAATGTGTACTGCCTGTGTCCTGCCTGAGCCTAGCTTTGTCACTCTCAGTGAGTAAGAGTCTAAATTGAAAGTATGAGTAGCAGAGGAGGTGGCTTGTCTGTAGGCCAAATACCCTTGCTTTCTGCACCTGTCTGGGATATTTCCCCTCTGAAGATCAGAACGAGAGAGGAGATTCCCTCATGAGCCCCGGGGTCTCTGACTGGCTGACATAACCTCATACGCACAAAGCTAAACATAGACTCAGGATCCACACAATGCTACAACCTGACATATCAGAGAGAAGACACCACTGAAAACTGATGGAAAATGCAAGCCTCACAACTCTATTTTGACTTATTTAATCCAGACACGGTAACAGCAACGACAAACATGTATCAACACAGAAAGTAGACTTGTAAGTAGAAACTATTAAAACACACCTCAGATCTTCAGAAATGTACGTTTGCGAGACACTGGGGCACACACAACAAAACATTTAAAAATATCCACTCAGGAGAAACTGTAAATCATCTTACCAAAGTCTTCACACTTCTGTCAAGAGCTCAATTCCATTATCAGACACGACTGCAGCTCACATTGCCAGCCCAGTCTAAAAATGGCAGAGAGCTACATTCTCCCTGGACAAGTATAAGGTAGTGGCTCAACAATGTGCAGTGGGACTAACAAGCCCATGCCCCCTATAGTCAGACACCTCAGAGGATTAAAGCCGCTCACGTACCGTTGACGTAAAACAGATCAAACAAACCATAAAAACAGCATGTGACAAATATTATTATGACTCCTCTGTAACTTTTGTTACAGGAAGCCCTTAACTGAATGCGGTAAAAGGTGTAAATTGTTCTTAATTCTAGCATTTTTATTCATAATTTGTATGAGTGCTCATCATAAAAGGAGAAAAGCCTCACGCGGTTATCATTTACTCCCCTGGCGACACAAAAATCGACACAAACGCTCGCTCATACTGTTCAGAATCAGCTGTCGGCCATCATCACATGTCACTTCTGTCTGCATCTCTGAATAAACCCCCGGGTCATTCATCCTGAGTTACAATTCCTAAATGACTTTGTAATTTAGACGCGGCCTCTGACAACAGGTAACCAAAATATGTCTTTTAAAATAAATACATACATCACATCAGAAAAGATCATTTTCATCTTTTACATTTGATCAGCAAAGAATACAGCGTTATACATGCTGATCAGGACAGTTTACACGAGAGCTGAAACACAACCTCAATTCAATCCCTTCATTGTTACATACATAGGTGCCAGTACCATTTAATGTATGAGATATTAATATTATCTGGTGCTGGACTCTAGCATGCATGTTTAAAAAGCATGGGCGTACCATTAATTAATTATTTCATCTATCAAATAACGTGTGTATTTTCTTCACCATGGTGACCCCTTGTTAAAAAGGAAAAGCTGAAAGTAGCTTTTTTTCCGTCTAAATGTAGGTTAGCTAAGGATAATTAGGGCAGCAGAAAAAAAACCTTTTACTTTTGTAATAAATGTCTGTTGCAATATTTTAATATGGTTGTCCCTCGTGTTCTCATGCTATGTACTCACTACTCAAACAGAATCATTCTGCAGAATTAGATCCTTGTGCGTGCTGCTAAAAGTCCACTGGGATGCTTCTGTTGAGGAAACCCAACAGCACATTGAGCTTTTGCAAGCACTGCATTTGAGAAAAATGTAGAGTCTGGAACTGATACTGTGTCCTGTAAAACAAAGAATAAGCTATTAATTACTAATGATCTTACCGGACTTCAGGCAGAGGGAGTCCTCTAACAATGCAGTCCAACTGGACCTTGGTGCCCTCAGAAACTTCCCTGCTTTTCAGTTTCTGGATGAAGCGAGGCGGTTCGCACACAGGCTCAGCTGGATATGGAGTTTCTGTTAAGTCAAAGCTTTGAGGCTCTTCCTCCGCCTCCTGGGGCACAGAGTCACACTGGTGCTCCTCAGTAATAGTGGAGGCCTGAAAGTCCACATGTCCTGTCTCAGAAGCCAGCTGGGCAACTGGTTGTTGGGTAACAGGAGGGCTGGGTGTCTCCTTTTCCACCTCGGTGGACATGACTGTGCGCTCCCTGTTGTCAGACACGAGGGGATAAGCCGTCCCATCATTCTGGCTCTTGTTTGGGATCCTGCTCCTGTGGGCTTTGCAGGCTCTCGGTCGTACCCGTTTGGAGCTGTTGGCCTTGAACAGAGAGGACAGCTCCTCAATGAAGTCAGCTGCCTTGTTGAGGAACTCCTTCTTGGACTGGGTCTCGACACCATAAGGGGCATTTCTTGCTGACCTGTTATAGTCTTGGAATCCTTCACCAAGTTCCCTGCTGTTCCTGATCACATTGTCCTGCTGTGTGGATGCTTTGTGCATCTTTCTGTCAGATGTGAAAGCTGTGTGTGTTTGTGGGAGTTCTTTAGTCTCTGGGGCCGGCTGAGTGAGGGACATTGTTGAGGGGGCAGCAAAAGCAGCATTAGAGGCATTAGAGATGGGTGTGGATGAAGGAACTGAGGGTGAGGAGATGCTGGATGGGGTAGATGGCATGACAGAGGCTTTGACCTCTGCCCTCTCCTCGCGAGGCTCGTGTCCGATGGCCTGGCGGGCCAGGTTCACGCTCTTATCCAGTTCCTCCTGGCTGAGGAAGGCTGAAAGGTCTGGGAACTGGGGGTCACTGTGGCCTATAGTGTCCTCCGCCTTGCCTTTGAGTGACCTGTAGATCTGAATGCGTGAGGACGAAGCGTCTGAGCGGCTCATCTCGCTGTGGCGCTGCTGGGCTCTGGCCTCTGCCAGGTAACTCTCCCTTAACAGCTGAGACAGTGACGGTGGCTGGTCAATGCTGTTCTCTTGCATGTTGCTAAAATAAACACAAGATTTAATTTAAAAAGCGTGTAAGTGAAAATATTCATGTAGGTTTTCGGGCTGCGATCCTCTGCAGGTTTATAGAATAATTTCTTGCGCTCCCCCTCTTAAATAAGTCAGTAACAAACGTGAAAGAAATGAGACACTCTGCACTCTTGTGTGTGGCTGATCCATATAAATTTAAATTAGTGAATGTCAGCAGAGTGAAATTTCATGAACAAATACATTTTGACGTGATCACCGTCTATCTTAGTACACTCAGTAGTGTGATCACACATCCCGTGTGATCTGAGATTAAAAAGATTTAAACAGCTGTGCGTGGAAATTTAACTCCTGAGGAAAAACTAATGGAAAACATGAATTTGTTGACTTCAAGCATTTAGAAAAGTTGCTGTTTGACAATCAGCGCTCAGTTGTTTCCCCACAATAGTTACTATCAGCGCAAATAACATAATAATACAAATGCCAATATGAAGTTCAGAATAAATCCTTAAGTACAAACAAATCCAGACCTGTGTGACAAACATATATTATAGTGGCTCATTTCCAACTCCATATTTTATTTCTTGGACATTTATGGAGTTGCTTGGGATTTTTCACGTGTCACTGATCTTGTAAGGTGCATTGGTATAGCCCCTCAATTCACCTTCTATTTGAAACAAGGAATTTTTACTCCCATCCTTCTTTATTTAAGCTAACTTTTCAATTTGCTGCCTACCTTTTTTTTCCCTACATTTGACTCAGTATGATGTCAGAGAGGAGTATTTTCTTATGGCTCTCTCAGGCACCCAGGCCACTACCTGAAACTGAATGCTTTTATAGTAATTGGAAGCATGAGTGTTTGGACTCATGGTGATTACTTATTTCAGTAACTTTGGCCATGTTTATACAACAGTATATGTGACATTTATATACTTGATTTACAGTTTTATTTCATCCTATTTTAATCAAAAGATGCCAAACCATGAAAATTAACTGTTTTTCTTTGACTTTTTTTTAGATAGTTACAGTTATTGTTTTTTTTCTTCTACCGAGTAATGACACTGAGTTAACGATTTATCAAGAAACTAACTGGATTCCCAGCGAGTGATCTAAAGTAGTGGCCAAGTTGCAGTAACTCTGATAAATCATTCATGGTTCTTTAAGTCACTGACGGGTTTATCAGCTCTTTATGTTCAGAAATGCGTTAAATCAATTTAAAGCAGATGTCTTGTCTCAGTGCTTTCTACTTTTCTGTCTGCATCGTGTGACAAGGAGTCAGCAAAAACTATACACTGATAAGTATCTGGGCTATAACTCTTGGTACTGCAGTTTTGTTTAAACAATCCCTTGTGAAATATTTGGCACACAGTTAAAACATGAATGCAGAGCCTGGAGTTAAAAGCAGAGATATGTAGTAAAAATAGTTTTGTTTTTTTTATTTTAGCCTAAATTCAGCCTCGACAGGGTATCAGGTTCATGTGGTGTCGCCAGATCTGAGAGACACAGGCAGGCTTTTTTGCCCCCCTGTCAACCTCAGATCAACATTTTTATGAGCTTTAGATTTTGCAGCGCTTTCTGACACCAGGAGCAAGTTATTGAATGCAGACATGAGATAGGGTACACATATGCCACTGACACTCAAATCAGTGCAATTAGGAGAGACAGCGATGCCCTTCCAACAGACCTGAAGCTGCAGCTGTTGTGTACATTTATCCTTTGCAAACAGGCTCCAAGCCTACCAAGTCATATCTAATAATAGCGAGGGGTCAGTTTACTGAAGGGAAATCAACAAAAAGAAAAAAAAGAAAAGCAGCAGCAATGCACCTTACCCTGTCGACTCTTGCTATCATGAGTTTGATCATTAATCAAGTTACACAAACACGATTTAAATTATCACAAATGTGGCACTGCTGAGTGAGAAGGTGCTCGCGGCCTGCACACATGAACAGACCCCCTGACTAAACACAACACACAGGTTAAGATTATTACATTAAACAGGAGCGTATGGTCCAAACGGAAACAGATTAAAGCTTGTCTGAGGGTCAGTGTCAGTGTGTCTGAGGCTACACACAGCATCTGAGGCTGATGCCAAAGGACCGTCAACGGGTCGCCATGAACAATTAAATTAGGGGGTGGTGTGTTTTTACCTTCAGAATAAACCCAGCTGGCCCCTGTGGAAGGACTAGTAAATCCTCAGAGTGCACCTGTGCTGAAAGGGGGCCGATTCCAGTCTTCTGGCTCCTGCCACCCGGGAAAATCTCAGACACTAGCAGCTGCTCGGCCTTCCTGCTTTTCTCGCTCAGAATTAACCTTGAAGTTTACAGGAAAATCTGGAGCCGAGCAGCTACGGTAACCTGTCACCAGTAAAAGTAGCAACATTTGTCAGTGCAATAGTGGCAGGTTATTTTGGAGGAGGCCTTGCCCATGTGGCTGGGTGGTGTCCCTCCTTATTGGTCACGGGGGGTTGTGCTGTAAAGGGATTCCTCCTCCTGTGGTTCATCGCAGGCCTCCGTACTACAGAATTAGAAGCCCCCTTGGTGAATCTCTCTCTCTCACACACACACACACACACACACACACACACACACACTCATGTGAACCCTGCAGATGAGCAGATAAAATCAATTTCCAAACAGAATTTGCATTAGATAATGAAACGACAACAGTGTCTGTCATTAGTGTGACAAATACTAAGACTCAAGGATTTTATTGAGATAAAAACAGATTGCTGAAACAGTATTTGAGCCATTCACAGTTGTTTAAACATGTATTAATTTTGCAGCATGTAAAATTAAAAGATGAGACATGTAATCTAGTACAGCCAGTGTTCAGCCTAATGATTCAGTTTCTTCTTGACTTCATTTCCTGTATTACAATCCCGGCTTGACGACAAGACCCAGTTGTAAAAGCTGAAAAAATTAAATCATGTCCTGTGATTAGTTTATTTGAAGTAACGGGAGATAGAAAAAAAAAAAAGGCAAGCCTGAGCATCTAATTACACTTAAAACAGTGTAGGAACTTGTATCAAACATTTATTTGAGTGACTCGTTTAACAAAAACGCACCTGCGGCAAAAGCTAGTGTACACAGACCGGTATGCAGACGCAAAAACTATTTACAAAATGAAGAGCACGTGCTCTGGCACAAAACCACATTTGCATATCATTTGCTTCATTAAAGTGGACCCATTATCCTGTTCCAGTGGTGACTGCTCAAATTAAACATTATCAGAATTTCAAATCATGAGTGCAGCGAACATACAGGTAACCACTGTGAGGCTGAGGTATCAAACTGTTTTAAACTTAATTTCAGACAGATTTTTTTTTTTTTTTGGCTCTCTAAGATGTCACTCTGAGCAGATATCTTTAATACGGTCATTCAGCTACGCAGGCCTGTGATTGAAGCCCCTCCTACCTGCTGTTCAAACCTTTTGTTCATGCGGCAACAGCAAATCAAAAGAAGCGGGCCCCCAAAAAGCCTGTTTCAGAGTGGGCTCAGTATAAAATAACCAGGGATTGTTTTGGATGGGAAATTATGCAGCGCTACTCTAGTGGGGTCCAAGAACACAAACATGGAGGCTGAATGAGTATAGGCCCCCTTTAAGCCCATGAACCACTGCCCTTGTGTCTGTGTATCTTGTAGAGAGCTATGGGGCAATTTGGGCAAGGTGAGGTTACAAAAAATAAATAAATAAAAATTTAAAAAATAAGATCAGGGAATCCTCAAATTGTATAATGTGGTCCTTTTAAGTGTATGGCACTCAGTGTTACTTCCTGTATACAGCAACCTCAGCCAATCCTACATGCAAGGCTTAAACAAACAAGTTGTCATTAAACGCAGAATGACTTGAGCGTAAACCAGTGGGTGAACCAAAGATTTAACTTATTAGTAGAGATAAAATTAAATGGCTCAGTGACTCAGACAGAATACAACATTAGGAACATCAGTTGGAACCCAACGCATTGTGTTTAAAAAAATAAGAAATAACTAAAGAACAGTTATCCTCTTTGGCAAAACTGGAAAATACAACCTGGCTTACCCAAACAGTAAAGGCAACAGGAAGAACGCCAAAAAGTTGATTCTGTTCATCTGGACGTAGCGTTTCCATTGGGAAACGTCTTTGTCACTCATCCAGGTGACTCCTTCAGTCTCAACTGACCATTGATCAACAACCACTGATCAAAGACCATGGTCTTTGATCAGTGGTTGTTGAAGTACTGTTTATTAGGTTGGAGAAACCAGCAGTCAGCTGAGGCTGAAGATGTCACTTGGATGAGTGACGAAACGTTTCTCCCACTGAAAATGCTACGTCCAGCTGAACAGTATCAACTTTTTCGGATTTACTTACCTGGATGATTGAGCATGATAAGACATTTGAAGCAACAGGAAGAAGAGAGTCATAGCTAAGCTCGGTGACTTAGCTCCCACTTCTTTTTAAACTCACTGGTGTTGACTGTAGCCACTGAGATGGTGGCCAACACCACGGGATTTACGGTATTAACACACAAACAGTATTATTAGCAGCAGCAATAGAGAGTCTTAATTAGCCTCGTATATCAAAAACAACACAAGACACTCCCATGTTAAAGGTTAGGAATGGATCATAAGCCTCATTAGGATATTCAGTCAGACGGACACCGCGAAGGCACTCTTCAGATGAACAGAAGATGAAGAAATCAGAAGGAAAGCACCAAAATGGAAGTCTGTGTGCCACTTCTTTTCCTTTTTTTAAACCTTCTGCTCAACAACCCATCAAGTTCTCCTTGTTGTTCACAGTGTTTCGTGACCTCGAGTTAAAAAGGGATGACGCACTGTAAGCGTTGTACCTAGTCCAGGGAGACAACTTGTGATAAAGATTTAAGAGGCACAATATTAGTTCTGCAGCAAATCCAGTAACGCCGACCATCACGAGTCCTCGCTGGCCCGTTTGCGAGACTGGTCACCCCTGGAAAACAAGCACAAGACCCAAGTTACAGTGGATGTGACTCAGTCTCCATCTGACGCTAAAGCCTCCGGAAAACTGACCGTGGGAATCCATTCATGGAAAGCTCCATCTGTAGTTTCTGGTCATGAGCAGCGTAGTCTTGCAGCAGAGACTCCACAGCAGGAGGGTTAATCTGGGGGATAAACCCGGAGAAGAGATCTGGGGCGAGTTGGGCCCACTCTGAGAGAGCAAAAATATATAAATAAATTATTTTTAAAAAATCTGTGAATAAGAGGAGAGCGTGAAATAAATAATTTGTCTCTCCGTCTCCACGTCTGGCTTTTGAATACATAAATCACCTGGTCGGAGGCTGTAGAGGCCCTTAACCACACTAGCCATTGTTGAGGGTTGCACTTCAAAGGGCATGGACCGAGCTTTAATGAGCAGAGCTGAAAAGAACGAGCACAATGGGCAAGATGGTGTCAACTGACTTGACCAAAGGTTGGACTTTTATTTATTTTTCCCTTTTTTTGGGACATCTTTGCATCACGTCATGATTAATCTGAGCAAAGCTGATGAGATGAAGCAGTACACTCACGCATCAGTGTGTTCACGTGTTTTTCTGCGACGTGATCGGCGAACAGCTTCATCAAATCCTCTCTGAGGTCTCGGTTCAGTTTGGACTCAATGTAGAACTTGTTCTGAAAACAGAACCGTGCACAAACATTCATTTAAGTAACAAACTAACACAAAAGTACATTTGCCTGCATGGGATTTGTCAAACATTTGATTAAAGAGAAAAAAGCAGATAAGTTTTACCTACCAAGTACATAAAGACGGGAACTATACACTGAAGAGAAGCTATATATTGTGTCAGTGCAACGTTGAAATTCTCAATGAAGTTCTCGAGTGGGCTAACCTGCAGAACATTGGAAAATAATTTGGTTTTATAGTTTCTGCATGTGCTATATAACTACATCTTCCACTTGGCTTTGCTTACTTGTAGATGGGTGGAAATCTGCTGCAGGTGACCTGTTATTTTTGATGTCAAGTCATTGTAGAGCAGCTCAGAGTGCTGCTGACAAACACACTTGTAGACATAACTAGGAAAACAAAAGAGGCATTTCAGGTTATATTAAAATTCCCAGTCAATCACATGGTAATGCATATGGAGCTTCTTATGGCAACAGAAATCATCATCTAAGGGGAGGGTCTAGTCACACTAGGGGAGTGTTTATTCAACCCCTTGCTGTCTCACCTGTATATCTGTGCATAAGAAACAGAGATGTGGTCTGTGGGATTCTGAATCAGCAGACGGTCTACTGCTTTCTCCAGGTTTGGCCAGTGGTTTTTCCGGTAGTCCTCCACTGCCATTGCATTCAGAACTGCGTGAAGAGAGGGAAGCTGGATTGAACCTTAATGTCAGACCAAAACAAAGCTAAAAGTATCACTCTCCACACACATTACTAACATAAGAGGAGGCCGAGCTGCTATGAGAGCGTAAGCTCTCGGGCCCTGCTTCGAGTGAACTTACGGAACTTGGAAGTGGAGTCGAGGGCGAATTTTCCCTCGGAAGCAGCTCCCGGAGCGGTACTGTCGGTCTCGCTGACTTCGCTGCTCTCGCTGCCTGTATCCGAGTCCATGAACTTTGACCCGCCGGTTGCACCAGACCACAGTTTCCCTTGTCGAGTACCCGCTTCTCCAACCGGCACCGTCGCACAGACAGGCTGCGGGACCGTCGACATATCCGACAGCTGGCTGCTAAGATACGTGCGGACTTTATTACTGCCGCTCGCTCGGTAGTTGTGATTATGGTCGTCTTTTACGTCCAAACTGTCATCTTCCATAGCCTCCATTTTCACTGGTCCAGTGTCGCTAGATGAACATTTCAGACAACAATTAAAGATGAAGACAAAAACTGTCAGCCGTCTCCGGCGGAATCCATCTCCGTTTTGCTGTTAAGTTTTACGACACGCCGTATCACAGGACAGCTGAAAGGATGTTGGGAAATGTAGTTCCGAGGTTTTAGAGCGATAGAATGTTCGGCTAGCTTAAGTATTGGTAAGCCGAGTGATAGCCAAAATGCTTAAAACACATTTTAAACTAGAGACCGAGGCTTAAAAAACAATGTTAAACGTAAGGCTATGTTTTTATTTTGCAAAAAAAATCAAGGCAAATATTCTGTTTTTACAAGAAACAAGAAACAAGAAAAACATTTCCTGGAAGAGGAAATGTTTTGGAAACATCAATGGGGAGAAGGTATTCTTTATTTATATGGTTCTACGCACTCAGGAGGTGTCATGATTTTATTTAACAGTTTTGCGGGGAAAGTTATTGACCATAAAAGTGATGAAGCGGGACATTGTATAATGGTGTTGGTAGAATTCTGTGAACAGAAAATTATTCTTATCAGTGTGTATGGTTACAACAACAGTTCTCTGAATAGGAACATAATGACAAACTTAAGTAAATTGATCGCAAAGTGGAGTAATATGTATGGTTCTACTCCAGTAACAATCACTGGAATGGCACCTAACTCCTAACACCTCACATGGCCAGACAACCACCAAGAGGGAAACAACCATAGCACGATAGCATTGTTTGTGACTTTTGTAAGGTAACTAATATGATGGATTATTGGAGGATGACAAACCCAATTACAAAGAAATACACTTGGTTTAGTCCAACAAATAAGAATGTATGTTTAATACTAGATTATCGTCTTGTCTCCCAAACAATATCATCATATGATACTATATGTGAAACTCAAGCAACCCCACTTACTGATCATTGTCTGATAAGTCTCTCATTATCGTTACGTAAACAACAAAGATCTGAGAACATATGGAAATTTAATAATAGTTTATTACAGAACAGACTAATGTTCACAAGTTTAAAAAATGCAATTAGAAATAAAAAAAATACGATGATGAATAAAGTCAGTAAATGTGAATGGTTTAAATACAGTGTTAAACAACTAGCTATAGAAACAGGAAAGAAAGTATCCGCCCTACGCTTACGTTAACAGAAAAATCTAATCGAACAAATACATTTGCTATGTGGTAAACCTGATATGACTGCAGAGGAGTCCGAAAGCTTACAATCTTTACAAAAACAACTAGATGATGTGTACCTGGATATGGCTAAAGAAGCATATGTAAGGTCTGAAGTCATAATAATAATAATTAATAATTAATTAATAATGTTATTGCCCAAACCAAACAAAAATTTACAAGTGCTAGACCATTGGAGACCCATAACACTTTTATGTAATGATTACAAATTACTGGCTTTAGCATTTGCAAACAGGATTAAGAGCATCTTAGCAAAACTAATTGACGAGTGTCAGTCAGGTTTTATTAAAGGAAGGCAGATTCATAATAACATTAGATTAATATTAGATATGATAGACTACCAATCCTTTGTTAATTCCAAAAGTTTGATACTACTTATTGACTTTTTAAAGCGTTGGATTCAGTCGACCATAATTTTTTATTTAGATCTTTAGAACTTTTTGGATTTGGAAACAAATTGTGCAAAGTGATCAAACTGTTTTACAAGCAGATTTGTAGTTATGTTTCTCTCAACCCAGGTGGAGTTCGACAGGGTTGCCCAATTTCTCCAAAATTATTTATTCTCTGCACTCAATTAATGGCCTACCTCACTGTGAACCCTTCAGACATGGAAGGAATAAAAATATTTGAAACCGAACTTAAAATAAGTCAGTTCGCGGATGACACAGTAATATTTTTGAAGGATAAATCAATATTTGAGAAAGCATTGACTGTAATTTCAATTTTTCTAAAGCTTCGGACTTGTGTCTGAATCTAAAGAAATGTGAACTTTTGCCACTTTATGATTGTTTGGAAAATAGCATAATGACAATTCCAGTGATTTAAATAAAGATATCAAAACTAGAGAGTCAAAAAACCTAAAAGATAAAATCGATGGTATGTCCAAAACACTAAATCATTGGTTAACAAGAGATATCACAATTTCTGGACGCAATTTATTATCAAAATCAGAGGGTGTCTCAAAGATGGTTTATCCAGCTTATTCATTATACATTACCCCACAAAACATTAAAAAAGATTAACTCCATAATTTATCAGGTCATTTGGCGTAATAAAACACATTACATTAAAAAAATCCCAACTTGTCAAGGATTACACCAAAGGAGGTATAAAGACAATTGATTTTCAATCAATGGTTGGAGTATTTAAAATAAACTGGATAAAACGTGTTCCTCTTAAAACCTGACTCCATATGGTTCCATATCCCTTAAAATATTTCAAAAAGGTGGGAGGGTTGGAGTTTCTCCTGAAATGTGATTTTGATATTTTGAAGTTGCCTGTCAAGCTGTCAGAATATCATAATGAAGTCTTATCTTATTGGAAGATGTTTTTTGCCCATAACTTCGCGCCCCATGGCTCCACCTTGTGGAATACCAGGACCATTGCAATCAATAGGAAGTCATTATTCATAAAAGAGTGGTATGAAAAAGACATCATCTTTATAACAGATTTACTTGATGAGAAGGGGCAGTTTCTCGAAATAGGTGTTTCCAATGGCAAATGTAACATTTAGTGTTCCCTTAGAGAATACAACAAAGTTTGTAATGTGATCCCTTTACCTTTGTTGAGTTTGATACAAAATTATTTATATTACTCTAAGGGACAAATAAGTTTATCTTTACAGCTAAATCAGATTCATTTAATTAATAAAACGTGTAATAATAAAATCATAAAGAAAATGCTTAAAATATATTATTACACGATTTTAATAGTAACACAAAATTAAAAGGGGGGTAATGTTAAAATAATGTACAAATATACACATTTTTTGAAATGGCCAATCCCCCCCACCCACCCCCAAAAAGTTAAAGAAATGCAATTTAAAATCATCAATGGATATTACCCAGCAGCAGAAATGCTTAAAAAAAGGTTTGGGTTTGAGGTGGAGCCACGTGGATTTTGTTTACAAAGTGAAGAAAGTACTGATCATTTTGTTTTTTTCCTGTCCAGTAACAACTAACTTCTGGCAGGATTTGGTAAACTGGATGAGTGTACGGATAGATGGGATGACCCACTAACTCTAACACACGTTTTATAAAATTAATTTAAATTAATTTAATTTACATTGCTTCACAATGTGATAATAATTATGGGCAAATACCACATCCACAAATGTAAATGGCAAAACAAAAGACCTCCCTGAGTGGGTATAAGATTCAACTAAAGTCGTTTTTCTCATTTTTAGAATTACTGAAGGATTCGTGTAAAGATGCTGCTTTGATATGTGCAAATGTGACCCAGGTTCTATCCTTTTAATGAATGTGTTTCATTTGTTGTACCAAGTAAGCCTAATGTATGTTAAAATGTTGCCAGAAAGAAAAATGGTAAATGTCAGAATGGCCTTCACATGTGTTGGTGGACCGATAGGGTCCACCAACACGTGAAGACACTTTTTCTTGACATTGAAATGGAACCCCACCATCTCACAAAACTTTAAGTGCTCACGTGATTTAATAACTAGCAGTATGAAATCACAGACACTAGATGGCGCTGTGTTAATGTCTGATGATATTGATATTAACAGCAGTCAGGTGCAATGACTATAGACTGTTTTCTACAGTCATTGATCCGGTGCGTTTGTAATAACAGAAATGCGAGGTCAGAAATCTTTTCTTTCCTATTTTTTTTTTTTACTGACAACTCCATGAGAAATAACAACTAGAATGATGTAAAAATGTATCTTCTTAAAACGTAAACAAAACATTACCTTGTCAATGGCATGTGAAGTTGGTGTAGACATTTATCCAACACAGTGGCTCAATTATGTCTATATACCAACACTTTACAGGCAGCAGACTCCTTAATGCTCAATGAAAAGTGACACAGGCAACAAAACCAGGTTTATAAGGAGGACAAAAAGTGCCATTTTCAATGTGAATATATTCCTAAGGCTTATTATTACAACTCAGAATACCTTTGTACAGATAAAAACCATCATCTACTCTTTGATGAGTATGTCTCACATCAGAGTATAAAAATAAGAGGCTTCACCATAAAAAGTAGCTGCCACATGTCAGAAGGAACACCTTGTCGATAGATATATATTTTTTCCGAATTTTAAATGACAGATTAAACATATAAAGCTTATGACAACGAAGGAGAGTGTTGATAAAGTGTTCTTTGGTCAAAAATTAAAGAGTACTGTTTCTTTTCCACCAATGACCCTTACGAAAAGGCAGAACTGAACTTTCTATATTGCAGTGCGTTCAAGTAAACCATAAGAAGATCTATGTATGTGTCTGAAACTCATAGTACCCACCATTTATCAGCTGCTGGCTTACATACTGATGTTTCCTAATGGTAGCATGAACCAGCTCTAAAAAGTATCATTAGACCACAGGTGATGTCACTGTATGGACTGAAAATAACATTTGAAACATTTGCCTGTAATCACTGCAATTTAGAAATTAAAGCTTAATCTAAATTAAAGTAATAATTCAGTTTCTGAAAATGTGAATGCAAAACCAGAAAAGAACATGGAAAGTAAACATTAAAAAAGAAAAAAAAAAAACCCTACAGTATTCTATTTAGTAAGTAGTATACAGTATGCAGTTCCAGACACAATGCATGTGACCAAACGGGGCACAGAAAGAAATAAATGGGGGAAAAAAATGCTGCATATTCACACAAAGTTGCCACACAACTTCAACTTTATGAAAATTGAGAGCAGGGTTTCCACCAGAGTACTGACAGCCCAGAGGCCCGCTGAACAATAGACATGTTTGAATGTATTTACATTTTCTTTCAATCTATGAAAGAGCAGCTACAGCTGTTCAGTTTGTTAGCCCACGAATATACACACTCAGAGTTACAACAGGGAATCCTGAAAGTGAAAAACGAACATGTGAACTGTGATAAACTAATACTCTTATTTTAATTCGTGTAGCTGACAGCCAAGAAGTTTTTGTCTAATTTAATGCTCTTCCACTCACACAGCCTGCATTACTACCTATTTATGATTTAAAAAGAGAGAGAAGGATTCTTTGCTACCAAACAGAATAAATCTCCTTGACCACTGGGTCTAACAACTTTTCTGGAGGAAACCCTGAATATTAAGGATGAAGAGTCAAAAATATATGTAACTTATATGTATATATTTATATATATCTATAAAAAGACAATTAGTGCTTTGTTGACTGGGTAATTTACATTTAAAGGTGTGCGGTACTCTCAGTCTTTTCAGAATTATTGTCTGTCTGCACACTTGACGTGGCCTCAGTGGCTACAGTGTGCTGTACTATGTCTTTGAGGCATGTCTCTCCATCTACTGCTGGTACTACGTCGGCATCCTCCGGCTCACTGTTGTCTTCATCCCCTTCAGCACAGCATTCAGAGTCCTCGCTGTCACTCCCGCAGGAGCTCGACGTCTCATCTTCAGAGTCAGAATAAACCTCTGCCCCGTGGAAGATATAGTGATTTGGTGGTTGAAACAGGTATTGGCCTGCTGTGGAAAACAAAAGAGGATCAATAAGCTTTGCACACCTATGCAGGATCTGTTCACTGTTTATGACGGTTACATGGTGGGAGAAAAACTGCTGAGCAAAGGGACACGCAACATGCCTTTGCACGATTTTGTTACACATTCAAACTCTATTTATTTGTTACAATAAAGCAGCTTTGCTGGGTTTACCGTGGTCCAAAGCTTACCCTCAAGGCGTTTGCTGATTGGAGTTCTGTTAACTCGACTCATCCAGCAACGTCTACGAAATTCAAGGTTGGAGGATTGACTCTTTCGTTCGGCTGCCTCCTCTTTTGGCGCACCCTCTGCTGCTCTCTCTGGAGATTCCAAGCTCTCCGTTGGACACTGAGCATTTGGACAAGGCTCTAGAGGTGTAATATTATTATCAGCAGTCTCTGTGACATTCAGATTTTCTGTCTCCTCCGAAGGCATAGTTACTGAGTCTGTAGTGTGCTGCTTCTGCTCCTCCTGAGTCGCATCGCTCGAAGCAGACAAGGCCTCACTT
Source organism: Hemichromis elongatus (assembly GCA_015108515.1). Classification (NCBI taxonomy): domain Eukaryota; kingdom Metazoa; phylum Chordata; class Actinopteri; order Cichliformes; family Cichlidae; genus Hemichromis; species Hemichromis elongatus. Next base: position 127,031 of record VUQR01000888.1, read on the forward strand.
GGTGGCTGTTCTGGTAACCGAGGGGGTTTCTCTGTGATCTCGGTTAATCTTACAGTGTTGTAGCAGAGCTGCTCAAAGTCTCCACCCAATCGATGACAGAGCTCGTTGATAATTACGTCACAATCCCCGAGTAGCTCCACGTCAAAGTTGAGATGAGGCAGCTGCTCCCGATTGATCAGGACCTGAGGCACTTCATGAGGAATGGAGTCTGGATGGAGAGAAAAACAAATATTCTGTGTTTGAACCACATGCAAAGCACAAAGAAATTTATCGGTTAGTGCGTTTAATTTTACAGAAACTAAAAATGAATCAAAACATACTTGGGATGAGGGCAACTGGTCGGACTTTAAGCGAAGAGCCAATGACAATCAAGAGATCCACCTCATCTTTATCCTGTTTCATGGCTCTGTGGAACATTTCTGGAAGGTTCTCTCCAAAGAAGACAATGTCAGGTTTCATGATTGCCAGGGGGATATCTGGACACCGTGGACAATGAGGGACAACCTGATGGATTAATTTAATGCATTAGCATTTATTTACTATAGCGCCACTAAACACCATCCAAATTTTATGGGGGGGGGGACACTTACAACAATAACACGGCATTGTTTCTGCAATTTTTTTAAACAGTCAGCTGTGTTATGGGTTGTTTGGCAGATAAATCTAAAATGGGTATAATCAGATTTTGAAGCCCATGTGGTTCCTCTTGTTTACAAGCCAAAATTAAAACCTCTAACAGCAAATATATACAGATAAATCCTTACACTTATTAAAAGACGTTTTTCACACGATGCAATCTTTAACTGCATTTTTGGCCCTTTTTGATGATGCAACATCCAACAATGTCTGCACAAAGGCGGTATCCTGGATCAGACTGAAATGAACACGTACCTGGTTAAAGATGTCTTCCCTTATAGCCTCACAGTCCACTTTGTGCTTACAGACAAGACAGGATGCAGTTGCAAATGATCCTAAAATATAATTGACATTGAATTACTGGGGAAGAACTATACAAAAATAAATAAGCAAGAGGGCTCTATCACATGCACCACTCACCGTGACACTGGATAATCCGCTGAACCCCAGCCACTTGTTCCAGTGTATCAATGTTCTGTGTATAATTGCGCAGCAGCTTTCTTTGCTTATCTAGCATAGATATAAATCTATGACAGGGAGAAGGTTCAAACTGCCCAGGGTAGATCTCCTGTAACACAAAATTATACATTCAGTACTTGTGAAGAAAATGCAAACATTGCTATAGACATATACCCCCACAATGACTTTTCTGGACCATATTTAAACGCTTAATACCTGTTCACATTTCATGCCTCACAGCGTGGCTTGAACTGATCTGATAGTAATAAATGAATGATCAATCTTTATACATTTTTCAGAGAGCAGTATTAATTGACTTAGAAAACAATATATATACAAAATGCTCATTGTAAACTAGTCTGTGCATTCAAAGCAGTGCTAGGAAACTTTGCATGTGTGGGACTCCATCAGTTTCCCACACTAGCTGAAATGGAAGCTCAGGTCCTTTTGTAACATTGTGACCCAACCCATCTTATAAGATCTGCTTTAATCTCTATTAGCTAATACATACAGCACTTTAATTCTGTATACTTAATGGTAATTTTATTCATGTAGCACATTTAATTATTATGTAAACACGATGTGCTTAACAGAGAAGATAAAAGCAGAAAATCCTGCGTAGGTTTACGAGAGACACTCACACAGCTGTTGAACTTTAAACACTTTTTTAACCAGGAAATGTAATGCTGAGAGGCAACAGTGCTACCCACTGCACCACTACTACCAATATGCTACTGTAAATACACCACCATCCCACCCTCTTACAGATGTTTTGTCTGTGATGAGGCACCCTCTGACTTCTGTATGGCCTCTGTTATTTTGTGCATCATATACGATAGCTCAAATGTTGTTTTGCTATTTCAGTGTTTGGAGATCCCCCCACTATCCTTTAAAGTCCCCATCTCTGCAGGGGTCTGGTCGAATGTGGTGGGAACACAAATATTTCTTGTGATAAAATTTTAACTTACTTTAGGAAAATTAACCAATTTCAAGATAAAAGATTATTTTTTTTCCTTTACTGCTGTCAAATGTCAAAATGGGTCAAATTTAACTGAACAACTATGTTATGTTAAGTGTAACGTAGAAAACAGGTTCTGAGGGTGTGGGGCAATGTATTAAACATCATTACCAAATTTAACAGGAGCTGCCAACATTTAAGCAGTTTCCCTTCATTATATTTTCTAAATGACCAATACCCTTTCAAAGAATTAAAGTCCTCTAGTCATAATAACATCACTCCGACCTTGCAATGGTCTACATGAAGAGGCTAATGGTTTGGATTAAGATTATTATTGTATTGTTTTTAAACTTAGAAAATTAGGCACAAGAGAAAGAAGACACCATTGACTAACCTTAGCAAACTTGAAAAACGGTCTAGGGTCCCGTCTGAAGTATTCAATGTCAAACATAGCTTGAGGATCTGGAAGATCTGGAAAATCTACAGCAAGCCGTGCATAAATTCCATCTCTGGAGCGGAAGTCTGGTATCCCACATGAAACTGAAACCTACAACATATAAAATAAAAATAATTTAAAAAAATGCAAGCTGTCCAACTTCATGAACAGAAGTACTAAAATCTAATTGACACAGTAGAGCTACATGATAAAGTAACAAATGCATACCCCAGCACCAGTCAGTACTAGGATCCTTTTACTTTCATGTAGTAGCCTAACCACATCTTCTAAGGTATTGATATCTTTCCGCTTCTTTCTTTTTGGAGGCTCTGAGATGTTGATGATGATCTGCCACAATGTCATGTCATCTAAATCTGGTGGGAGTACAGTCTCAGGCAGCAAATCCCTCAGGATGGCCCTCGGATCTGTCTCTCTAATGTGCTGCTGGATGAAACTGTAGGAACCTGCGAGAAAGAACATAACATCTCAGTATGGCTGGATTTCCAAAACACACATACTTGTGCAATGCAAACAATTATTATGTGGTTTAAATATATACATACTAAATACATATTATAAGTGGTGTAATGTAAGATGTTAATTTGTTAATGATCAGAATATCCTAGTTACCTATTTGCGGTTGAGGAGTCCAGTCGCTGGAGCTTGCATGCGAGGACCTGTCATCGTCTTCAGTGATGTGCTCTGGAGTGACAGCCAAACCGTTGGAGGGAAGATCATCGTGCCCAAGAAAATCTAAGTACAGACATGGAGAAAATCAACTAAAATAAGACTAGATATAAACCGGGACTCGCTTTAATAACTGCTATGACCAGTTTCAAAAGTAAACAAAAACAAAAAAACAGTCTCTCAAAGTGAGCTTTCAATCGGCTAAGAAACGCTAAGTTGCTCTCAAAGTGTTGCGCGGTTATGAAAAAGTTAAATGGACAAATTTGTGCTGACAGGATCACTGACAGAGTTCTTACTCCCGTTTATCCAAATATAATTTAGGGGAAAAGTTCCCGTTTTTGGGAGTACACAGTTCTCGACACCCACGCAGCGTTACTGTATTTAACATTAGCTTACTAAGTTAACTGTTTCACATGGAACCAGTTAGCTCACCGGTTAAGTTGGCAAAGAGATTTTTTTCTCACTGTAAGTCACTTAAATATTCAAAGTTTTTCTCTCTTTTTTATACCTGCACTATCCTCGGTTGCGCCAAAGACAGTGGTGTCTTCCAGTTTTCCAACTGGCTTGTGAGGTTCGGAGAGCAATACTTCCAGTCCATTGTTGTCTCCGCCTAGCGCTGCCGGGGCCTGTTCTACCGCCATCACCGGCTTCGCTTCCTTCTCCGCGGGCTGCGCACAATTCAACGCCGCCTCCCAGCTCTCAGTTGCCGCGGAGACGCACGAGAACTGGTCCGCTTCGACTGCTTTTATTCCATAGTTAGCCCCCGGACTGATTTTCGAAATCTTAGCAGGAGGTTCCCCTGTATCGGAGGCACCCGAAAAGGCCGTTTTGAGACTGTTCTCCTCGTCCGCCATCTTCAGCCCGCAGAGCCGCTGAGCAGGAGCCTTCCTCTCGGACAGCTGGTTCATTAGCATAGCACACGTGACTCGTTTTCCACCAGTAGTCCCGAGCGGAACGCCCCCCTCTACGTCGCTGACATTATACCATAACAAATACTGTTGCCTTCAAGGGCTATCGGATGATTTCTTATCACAGTTTAGCCCTCACCAATCTTTCAAGCCTTTCGGTGATGCGTGTCGCGTAAATCTATATTTTATATTGACGTTTAGCTGTTAAAATCTTAATTAATGTCCCAGTTACAAATCTGCAATTTTCTTTTTTCTTTGCCACACAACCCTCAAGTATGTAAAATAAGTTTCATTTTACTAAATAAAAATATAACATTACTAATTTTCTAAAGCTACCATTGTCTTTGTTTCTTAGCCAGATGAATAAACGAATTTTTCTAGTAAGCAGGACCATTATCAAGACCCTTGAATGCATCATACGTCATACAGTGAAAAGGGGCAGCTGGGTTCTCCCAACAACTCAGGAGACATCTCCCCTGACAATTTCAACAGTTTAGTAATCCCTTAAATCTAACGGTAGCTGGCAAAACCACACTAAGACAAACTTTGCTAATTGTAAGTAGTTAGCAAGTTGCTTAGTGAGTGGCAACCCTTTAACTGATCAGCTTTGATCACGTTCAGCAGCATTTGTGCTCCGTTAAAAGAAGCCATACGTGCTACTTCGACATATTTTTATGGAGGCTGTTTTGAGCTGTAAACCAGAGGAGTTGGAGGATTACTACGGGTTACTGGGATGTGATGAACTGTCGTCGGTAAGTTCTGGTCAGTGGGTTTGAGGCTCAGACTATTTGCTGGGTTGCTGAACGGATAGGGTCTCGATCTAAGTCAGTAATTATTTAGGGAGAAATGGGGGTTAAACACATCAAATACTACACGAGGCGTCAACGATCAGTAGCATGCACGCTGCTGAGCCAAAAAATGTAAAAATAAAAATGCATCAGCTATGCATGCCTCAGATTAGGCTGAACCAACAGAGAGACCTGTTGATGTAAAACCAGTCGTGCGTCATCCAGTGTCTGCCAGCCAGCGTTTGAATTCATTAGTGTATAACTAGTTTAGATATGCAATCAGGGTGATATTTTATATGTATCTTAGCAAAACAAATCTTTGATTAGCAACATGAACACACTTATCCACTGTGGTCTTGTGACTGCCAATTTTCACTCAATATATTACCCAACAATCAACAACATTCATAGACTGGCAGAGCTGAGGGCTGAAAATAGTCAATAACACGGTCAAGATAACATAGATCTGATTGATTAGATCACATCAGACTATGAGATTTGTTTTGTTCTGCTGCAGACTGAACAGATTCTCAATGAATACAAGATTCGAGCCTTGGCATGTCATCCAGACAAACACCTCAACAGCCCAAGAGCAGGTAATGCACACACAGTACTAACTGAGTGTGAGTCATATTTCATATATTCTTTTTTTCATAGCCCAAAGCAATAAAGTAAAATGAAGTGTGTCCTTAACGCTTCATTAACCCTTTTCTTACATAGTTAATGGCTGTTTCAGAAGTCTTGACTTCAAAGCAAATAATGCTAATAGGGGGATGCTTACAGCTGTATACAGTGAATTGTTTTATCTAATTTAAAATTTTATGTTAAAATCTATTTTTCTCTCGTGAAGTGGTAGATTTCCAGAAGCTGCAGGAAGCCAAAGCGGTTTTATGTGATGAAAACAAAAGAAAAAACTATGATCTTTGGAAAAGGAGCGGCGTTACGATCCCATTCCGCGACTGGCAGGCCTTGAACGACTCAGTGAAAACCGTATGTAATGTCTTCACTTTAGATTCTTCAAAACACCGTGCAATCACCGATACTTAAAAAGCACGCTCCTCTGTTTGCAGTCAATGCACTGGGCTGTGAGAAATAAGAAGGAACCAATGTTGGAGGCCTCCAAACCTGAAGACCCCGTCGCATCACCAGCAGAGAGCTTTCACTGTGAGCAGCAGGAAACTGGAAAAACTTCGTGTGAAAGCACCACATACTCAGGTAACAGAAATGTATTTTCTTTTTAAGGCAAGATATGCTGGAGAGAAATACACAACAATACACAAAATACAAGTAATGAAGTGGTCAGTGCCATAGGATCCTTATTTTTGAAAGTCAGACGTGAGAAAAGTTTAATTGATACCACTACGATAGATGTGATTTGGTGTGTTTTCGATCTAATGTCACTCCAGAGAGGCAATGGATATTCAGAGCAGCTGCTCAAGAGCTTCTCTGCTTTTATATTAAGCTCATGGAATATAAAAGTAGGAGCTCTTTAGTGCTCATATTAAAGAGGGACTGCACGCCCACCCAATGTTTTGAGGTTTTGCATTGTGCACTTCAAAGCTACCACTTTAAAGCATTGATTTCATTTTATTTTGGTTTTAATTTCAGGTTTTCCTTTAGCTAGCTTTTAGCATCTGTCTTCGGGGCTGACACGTTTCCTGTAGCCTGATTCAGTTTTCCTGCGATTCCACAGAAGCTCGCCGTGGATTCCATTTTCCTTTGTAATACTGCCACGAAATGTTTAAAATAGTTGCAGCTAAAGCGCACTGTAAGGACTTTTTTCTGAAACTAATTTTTTGAGTTAAAACATAATTTGTCATAACCTCTAAGATAGACACTTGCAAGTCAGTATTACTATAGCAGAAACACAGCTAAGATTGTAGCCTTTCCTGCAGGAGCATCATTATAGCTTACCCTACAAATCGGCTGAACTGTTTCTCATATGACTTTCTTCTAGAGGAAACAGTGGCTGTTTAAAAAGTACTGAACTGCATAAAGTGAAATGAAGTGAAGTGACTTTTTCTTATCATTGCTGCAGGTGATTTCTGCCATCGACGCTTCCGCTGGGCTGCTGAATCTCCATCTAATCTGCTGCAGAAATTTAGAAATTATGAAATCTAAATATATTAAAACCTTTATGTTGTTTAAGTGTAGCTATGCTCATGTATTGACTTGGGACCTTTTTATTGTAATGCCAGCTTTTATAGAGTATTTTTAGGTGTTGTGCAGCTGTGACATTATTAACTGTCTCACTGTGTTTACTCTTGCCTACTAATCGGTGGGACTCTTTCAAAGCCAACAGTCAGGTGTATGTCCTTACTGCGCACCTTAAAATATATATATATGTGTTTGTGTGTGTGTGTGTTTGTGTTAGTATTATTCATCTTTGTTCGAGGCCAAACTTTGAACTGAAACCTTAAGTTTTTCACAACTGTGCTTTAGTACAGCATATTTACACCCATCCTTTATCACAACATGTGTCACAAGATGTAGTATATAGTCAAATATGAAATTATTTATTGGTCACTTTGTTTAACGGCACTCTCCCATGAAGTATATTTTTAATATTTAGTAGCAAACCATATGAAGTGAACACAGGGTTTCAAATCTTTAAAGTGAGAGTCAGAATCAAGAAAAAAGCCACATGATTGATGTTGTTTTCTGGTACTATAGTTAATATAAATATGTGATTGGCTGATAATAATTTTATTACCGACTGACTGGTGAGTGTATTTATCAGATATTTCACCATATATAAATTGATGGCATGACAACCCAATACTTGTAGTGCAAGTAACCTTCTTTTATTTGTATCACTGAATATTATTCACGTAGCAGACTGTAAGCAAATAAGTGGAAATATATTAAAATCTAAACAATAAAAAAAATTTTCCGAATGCTGTTGTATTTACTGGTGGTTATCTACTGGTTAGTTACTTCGAGTTATTAAGATGTGTTGAATAATCCGTTCAGTTTCCAGTTCGTAGGCTCTGGCTGAGCTTATTCTGCCTTATTAGGCAGGTTAAAATATATGGAGAACGGTATGTCAATACCAAGTAATAAACAACTAAATTACTTGGATATATTGGCCTATTACAGAGTACATAAATAATTTCCTCATGTACTTAGATAAATGGAATAAACCAGTGTTTCCCAAAGTGGGGGGTGGTGGACGGGTTTTTGACAGGGCTCCCACACAAATGCAAAGCAGATGAAGCATCACCAAATATGCTTCAAAACCAACTTCCTTGCAAGCCAAAGACTAGAAAGTATGATGATAGCTTGCCTTTGGCTTCACCTGCACAACGGTGGTGCCAAGGGGGGTATCCCCGGCAGAATTTGTTTCCCCTGCATCGGAAGCACGCTGTCCAAGTCACAGACAAAAGGTATCCCACAGTTGTTTATGTTTTTAAACCCATTTTGAACAGGGATGCATTCAATGTTGAATATATTGATATTAAATCATACCATAAATCATACTTCCTGGAGTCCCATTCAGTGAATCCGCTTATTGGATCTCTGAGAAACTTTTATTTTCTCAGAGGGCGATTCACTAATGTTCCTAAAGAGGATGTTAAAGTACGAAAAGTATAGACGTATGGAAAGCATTTATTTCTAAAGGTTGGAAGCACCTTTATAACAGTACCCAGTTTTCACCGCTTGGTGTCGCTGTGGTGTTTGTGACGTCACTTTTGTAACAGATAAAAGCCCGAGGAGCAGTGGACTTCCTCGCCGGGTGCGGTGGCGCGCGCCTGTAATCCAAGCTACCGGGAGGCTGAGGCTGGCGGATCGTTTGAGCTCAGGAGTTCTGAGCTGCAGCGGACTATGCCGATCGGGTGTCCGCACTAAGTTCGGCATCGATATGGTGCTCCTGGGGGAGCTCGGGACCACCAGGTCGCCTAAGGAGGGGTGCACCGGCCCAGGTCGGAAACGGAGCAGGTCAAAGCCCCCGTGCCGCTCAGTAGTGGGATCGCGCCTGTGAATAGACGCTGTAGTGCAGCCTGAGTAATACAGCGGGACCCAGTCTTTTTACGCTCTTTCTTCCCTCCACACACCACACACACTCACACATAACTTTTTTACAGCCTATAAAAGTGTTAAAACGGCTTCTCTGTCCTCTCGTTCCATTAAAAGACACCGCTGTTTGTTTGTCCCACAGCGCCTCCATCTGGAGGGGAGTAGCAATTACATCACTCATTGCAACTTCACAGAAACGGTTCACTAATAACTTTTTTCTTCTTTCTACAACCTTAAGCTGGCTAAGAGAAATGGATAGATGTGGATGGATTGTTACACATTTCTGCAAACTAACGGAATGCAACTTTTTTCTTCTTTGAAATATTTTTTTAAAGGAAAACTGAAGAGACTACGAAAAATAAGTCACATTTACAAGACTGCTTGTCTTGACTTCATAATAATTTTACTGCAGTTCATATCACACGTAATCAGAATTAATGAAATTCTACAAACATCGTTTTGATTTTGTAGCAGTAGTCTCCTGCCTCCAATCATCCAAGGACATAAAATAATATTAACTGATATTTTTTTGTTAATGATATTGTAAGGGTTGGCTGAAAGCGCGTTGGATTCACTTCCTTTTCCCTTTACAGCTGTGGGTCAGTGCTGGATATTTAGAGTGCTGATGTGTTTGGCCACAACAGAAGAAAAACTCAGGCTAGCAAACAACATCAACTGAAGGAAAATTAATCAAAACAGGAAAAATCGATGTTAACAATTAAAAAGGTGACTGATGAAGCAACTCTGCATACTCCCCACGATATTAAATCCACCTTGGCCTGACCAGTGTCTTTAAAGACAGTAGGTTCTATTGCTCTCACAAGCAGAACCTGCAATTCATTACTTAACTAAGATGTAGCAGTGTTTATGTATTTTTAAATAGAAATCTGTTAAAAGTGAGAAAAGATTAACCACTTAGAATGCAGATGGCAGTTTCCTCTGGAAACATGACTAGAAATGAAGATCAGAGACAGGGACGATT
>VUQR01000891.1:0-13838 GCA_015108515.1 Hemichromis elongatus
ATATGAGTTAAATCACAGGGAGAGGTGTTACACTTGTTGCACAGGTCAGGAATGCCTGTGTGTGTACATATATAAATATAAATATATATATATATATGTATATATATATATATATATATATTAATATATATATATATATATATATATATATATATATATATATATATATATATATATATATATATATATATATGTATATATATGTATGTATGTAGGTGTGTGTATTGTTCTATAGTGTATGTATAATGGTTAACTTTATATCTAAATATATGATTGCTATTGGTGTATTAGTCAAAGCCGATTTCTTTTACTTTCTGACCCTGAGCAGTTGTTAGGAGCTGAGATACATGATCTAAATGATCCCTTGTGTTTTAGTCAATCAGGGGACTGCAGACGACTTATAAATCTTACATGCCTCCTTTTCTGTACCCTGTGAGGTCAGACACACATTGCATATTCAAAACCTGCATTAAGACACCCACATTTTTCCAAATATTTCGTGTTCGTCTTGCAGTTCCAATCAAAACATACACACTTTTTCATCAACCATCAGATTATCATGCAAATAGATGAGATTGTGATATATGCAAATGAACAGAATATGGAGTGATGATCTGTCTGCATAATGAATTCGGTCTTTGTTTTAGAGTCATCAGGTTTACCATTGCTTACATCTGTACTACTGCTTGATGGACAAGCGGATGTGATGACGATATTTTTGACTGGCTTGAATTCCTTATTAATATTAGTGGGAGGGGGTGCATGCTGTTTTAACCTTAATCAAGAAAAGCAGTTGGATCCTTTTTTACATGAGCATAGAATTATTGCAGTAGAATAAAAAATAAATACACTTATATTCTGCACATTACTAAACCCTGAACAGGTTATCTTGTTTACTGTTTAAAATACTGTTTACATCATATGCTGTGTTTAATCATCATGACAGACAGGGAACTTTTGACTTTCCTCAGTTGAAGAACAGAATAATTACTGTCTATGTCGATTCAATCTAGTTATATTCCAGCAAATGATAGCAAAAAGCAAGCATGTAGAATAAGAAACCTTTCTAATGTACTCTTGCACTTATTCTTACATTTTGGGTATAATGCATATTCCGGTCAATGCATTATTCACAAATTAAGAGCTAGAAATTTCACTTTCACCTTAAAATCAAGCTTCCCAAATAGACAGGGGAGTGAGAGGACAAGGAGTGTTGTCAGTTCTGGCCGGTGTACAGTACAACATGCATCTCAATCCCTGTAATAGCACTCCTTATTCTGACACATGTTAATAATTGATTGTTAAGTGATAAGGCTCACTCAAGCATGAGAAATAGCCGAGGCCTAGAAATAAATATGAAAACCCATCACGGTATAATTCATAAGGTTATGTTCGATCAGTGTAGGCGTCTCTCCGGGTGCTGTATTATTCATTACATAGCCTAATATGCTGTGTACTTCCTCCATTTCAGTGTGTCATTAATGGTCTCTTTTTTAATGGTTAGTTTCAGAGACAATGATTGACCACATGATTGGTACTGTAAATGTGAAGATTTCTTCTCAATGCGGTCGTTTAAGTCAAATTGTTAACATGAATGTGTGCTTAACTTCAGATAAGATACTTAATTTGTTTAAACTGATGCAAACCTGCCTCATCAGTGTCTATAATCCTAATTATCTGTGTAATATGTCTTCACTTATGCTACTTACATGCACTGTAAAGACTCACGGTCTTTTAACCAAACATCCTGTTTGCTTAGGTCATGGAGTGGCAAGACTTCTTTTCCCCCAAAGACTCAGCACTTATCACTACTTATCATGCCAAACCTCAAGAGGGCTTCTAAGTTTGATTTGTATCCAATATCAAGAGGTGAACTCCTAATGAGAATTTTATGCACTTTTCCTTCTAACTTCATTAGGTTTTTATGAGCGAGGGCGGGTGGGGAGGCTCCTCGTGAAATCCCCACATGCATCAAAGTGCAAAGGACGGAGGGCTAGGATGGCGGTGGGGAGGGATAGATGTGCAAGAGAGAAAACTGGAATTTTTTCGTGGCAGGAGAGAAGCTCTCTCCAGAGACTCGAAGATAGCCCTATGAGAGGCTCCCATCAGGCAGAAGCTGAGGAGCCTTAAGTGTTTTATACGAATTCAATACGGCGGTTAAAAATACCAGAGGGAATATCACATTCATATCTCTGTCGCTCGCCTCACTTAATACTGGGATGGTTGGCTGGTAGGATGGAAAGGAGAGGGGAAGAACAGGGAGGAGAAGGGGTTCATCTAACCCTCTCTCAGCCTCTGCTGAGAACATGACAGTTAATTCTTGATCTAGCAGTCAGCAGCTATCGGCTAACTCCTTTCTACACAGGCTCTTTGTATAATGAAAACATGGCATCAAATGCAATTACATTAAGAGCAGTTTAAACCAGTAACGGAGATGATATAGCTATTTTGGACAGCAGTTAGCTTAATTATAACATCCATCATCACAAGTGGATTTGTTTTACTTTAGTGGCTTTTTTCCCGTTCACCTTAAATGTGTCAAAAGTTACAGAGACAGTACATCGCAAAGAGCAAAGGAAAACTCTGCCCCTGTGTTTTTGATGAGTTATCCACTTAATAAGGACAAGATCATAAAGTCCTAATTCTGTCCAGTCACTGTATGAAGCATAAGCGATGAAAGGTGAATACATGTATACTGACTGTTAACGAGGCTTTTTTTAATGAAGAGAATGAAGTGCACAGTTAAGTGAGACTAAAAGCTGTGAGGCCAAAGCAGCACCTCGTTTTTCTTCTGTGTGACACAACAGAAACTAAAAGATCTTAAGTAAATATCTCTAAACACTTATCATCAGTGCCTACAGTTCGTTTGGGGCTCATGTTGGCTTTCAGATGATGTTGCACTACAATGCAGAAGAAGAGGAAACTGTCAAACGATAAAGTAGGACCATGGTGTTTTATACTTAGCTGTGCATTATCTTCTCTTATTAAACTCGTCTTTATCATGAAAACGTAGCCTTCTGACAATAGAGCATTGCTAAATTATTAGTTAATGTTCAGTGTGCTTTGACCTATTTCAAATCATGAACATAATTTTGTTAGTCTTAAATAATAAATACATACAAGATACATACATACAAGTCAGTAAATCTGCACAAGTCTATAAAAGTTAAAAGTAAAAGTAAAAGTTTCTTATTTTTGACTTTAGAAATCAGCCTATCCTTTTATTGCTGCATAATACTTATAATTCCAGTATCGACTGTACGAAAAGTCATAAAACACTTGATATGCTGTGGTGTAAATAACAGTGCTGTGTGAATTGGAGCATTTCTCCTGCTGTACTAAGTGTCCATTTGTTCTACGTGCAGATTTGTGTTTATGTGAATTCACAATGGTCAGAGATTGCCTGGGATGCCTCGCTTTTCTTTGTTTAACTTCCTTTGTGGTGATTACACAAACAGAAAAGTAATCGCTCTGCGAGCATTATGCCATTGTTTGGCTTTATCAATTAAATTAACCACCATTCCAAATCCTCCCATTGTGCACACAGAGTGACTCTTATCAGCTACTGTATCATGGCAGTGAGGAGAAAATGAGCATTCCCTTCTGTTCTTCAGCAATCTAATCGTGAACAATACAAAAGACACTCTGCATTTCTTTTGCTTTCTTCCACTCACTGTCTTCTTTTCTTCGAGCCTGTGCACACAACCGTGCCTTTTTTCGTGCCCCTGACTCTTCCCCTCCTTCTTCTCCTCTTTAGCTGCTCTTGGCTGCTCTTCAGTCTCACTTAAACCCATTAGCTCGATTACTGAAATTATTTTCCTCCCCGCTCTTTGTGCGCAGGGAGTGAATTTCACAGTTATCAGAAGCTGTGGAGAATAGGGAAGAATAGCTGTGAGTCACTGCAGTGTGTGTGTGTGTGTGTGTGTGTATGGGTGCGTGCGTATAAGTGTGTTTCATCTGTGTGCATTAGACTCCTTGGCTGCTCATGGTTGCTTCTTAATTAATGCTCCTTTGTCCTGCAGCAGTTATAAGAAGAGAGAGAGAGAGAGAGAGAGAGAGAGAGAGAGAGAGAGAGCAGCGGATGAAGGAGTCGTGTGCATTGACCTCATTGTGCCATTTGAGGGCAGTGCAGTCTCAAGGTTTTGGGTAAACACACGTGCCTGGCGCATGTTTCGGGCTGGTTTAACAAAGAGAACGATGTAAAAGTTTTGCCTTACCTTCTTCCTTAGAATCTATCTTATAAAAAGGAGGTTTGTTAAAGAAAAAAGGAAGATAACGGTAAGCTTCCTAATAATTTAGAGGCTGATGTACTTTTATTGTACCACAGTGTCTGAACAGCAGGTTTGTGTTATTGTTTGTATGAACTAATCAATTAATTATTCTTTTTTTTTTCTCTACAGGGGACACAAACAAACCTTTATTTAAATGCTATCAGTAGAGTAAATCACCAGCCACATATGCGAACAATGTATAGTTATCTATCTTATAGATAGATATAGATAGATGTATAGATAGCTACACTTGATATGGAATTGTTTACAGTTAATTTACAATATTTATTTTTATTTTCATGTCATATTAAAGGTGGATTATCAAATTAATTAGATGACATAAATTAAATATAAATTAATATAATCAGGGAAAGTAAAGTAAAAAAAAATAGAAAAATTTATGGATTTCTATCAAAAAACATGTAGTTAACAATCAGAACTAATTTTCGATTGTTTTAGTAATATCTTATATACTTATTTAATAACCTAGATAAATGGCATTAACTTCAAATGCTGGCAACGTTTCTTTTATATTTTTGTAATTATTTTATACTAAATATCAAATTTCATATTCATTAGGAATATATAATTTTTATATGGTATTAAACCATTAAAATATATCTCGTCTATGTGCACGAAACTCCAACTCCATGCTGTCCATAAAACAAATATTATTCTTGGCTTGATTGCCTGTTATATTTAACATTGTGTGTTTGGTTTTCTCAAAGGGATTTCCAAGGATGTAATTTATTGGGATATTGTGCGCACATGTGGAGAGTGGGTACATTTTATCATTACAAGATGTTCTTTATTTTAAATTACCCTCAATTAAGGAAAACCTTCTGACTCGGTGAGCCCGCACATTCAAACTCTATCTTTCTCTTTTTATCCGTGCCTCCTTGGCCTAGGCACTCGCTCACTTGCGTGAAACAAAGGCAAATAGGCTCGACGGGTAAAAGAGGAGCGTGCACCAACATCAAACATAATGACAGGACGGCCTTCAAAATAACTAGGTATAGAGCATTTTGAAGAACTTTTATAACTGCGCTCACATACAGTATGTATGTGTCAGCTCCGGCTCTCACAAAGGACCATTTTTTGCTGTGGCAACCTGCACATGCGGAAGCGTCTTGATAATAGTTATTTTCATTTCATGGAACCGCGCTTATGCTCTTTTGCGAATAAAGAGATGACAGTGTTGCCACTCTAAGTGGTGTTTTGGTACCCACAAAAAGAATCAGTGGTTCTGTGGAAAAAGCCATTGCACCGAGTTTAAAGTTTGTTACATGGTAACTGCCCTGCTGCTGCACCACGGTGCACACGTGCTTGAAAAACTGGAAGATGGTTTATGTGCTGTCTCATATTAAATCTCTGAAAAGGACGGCAGTGGTTTATACAGTTTTTACTACAGTTATATTCTCGCCATTCAAATTAAATATACATAACAATAGAAGGTAATAACACATAATGCGTACCCTGAAAATGATTTATCAGGTAGCGTCTTGAAGTGCACGTGGAATATTTGGGGGTTTACTGGAAGATCCCCTGAAATACATGAAAATAACCACATGCAAGCCAAAGAAAGAAGAAGAGTGACTGTAATGCACAGACATACATACACACACACAGTATACTGCTTGTTTGATTGTACAGCACTATATGATTGATAATGTGATCTAGTGATCCCTCCTGAGTAGCAGCGCAGTGCAGGGCTCAACAGCAGCAAAGGCTCCATGCTTACTCGACCATAACCCTGCTCTCACTGGGACCTTATATGTGTGTGAAGAAGTGTGTGTGTGTGTGTGTGTGCATTTCCATGAGAGGCAGTTGCTCTTAATATTGCATTTTGTGGAAATCTAAGCATTTCACTGGTACAATATCTCTAAAAACTGTAATTTTTCTAAGGCCCTTTAATTTAAAACCTACATAGTTTAATGAACGGCGTTTAAGCCATTTGCCTGTCATTGCTATTATCCACCTTAAACCTATGCCCTACACTGAGTGTGTATGTGTGTGTGTAAGTGTGTAAGAGACAGAAAAAGAGCACTAATTCCAGGCACCTCCTTGTCATTGTTCTGCTTTTAATACCACCTCCCTCCTTCTTCTCCACCTTTCCCTCCCTCCCCACCAATCTTTCTCCTTTCGCCTTCCTGCTGCTTGTTTCCTGTGACAGGGGAAGTGGCAGCTCCTGGTGACCCTTGAACTCTGGCTGGTCACTTAAGCAGATACATGGGACGTTGAGGGCTTTGTTGGAGGACGACAAGGACTCCGAGAGACCAAGGCCAGCCCATTTGAGGGGAAGGGGAAAACAGAGGAGAAATAAGTTATTGTTGTTGTTATTGTGACTTCGGGTGGTGTCGGGAGGGTTCTCCCATCGCTCCACCCTCGTATAGTCGGTATGCAACCATGAGTGAAATGTTGTGACCTATCAAGACCAACAAACACAGTTTAGCATAAACGCAAATCAAGCTACAGATTTTACCTAAAGGAAGAAATACTGTAATCATATAATGAATAACAGTTTAGATTTTTGTACTTAACTCATACTTCAAAAAACAAAGGAATAAAACAGCACTGAAAGGATTAAAAAAAAGAGCCAAGTGTGCATACAGGACAATATCATAGATACACTACTTCTCAGAAGCGGGTTTAAAAAAAAAAAGATTTGCAGGAAATATTGCTAAAGGCAATTATATTATTTATATTTAATGAAACAACCATAGCTAAAAATGAAATACACATCACAAACATCTCAACCTAGACTGTAATTTTTTTCTAAAACAGAACAATAATGCTTCCGTTGTAAAATACTTTACTACTGTATTAGCCATTAATTGCTTTCTTCACCATCCCTCTTCCACTGTCTCTCCCTAATTAACTTGCCAAATGTATTTATACGTAAAGTATACCCAGCATACTCTCACTGTTTACTACATCTACTCAGACACTAGCCAGCGAATGCAAAAACAGCAGTTATTAATGCACAGAATACCAGTGTTTTTTTCTCTCATATTGCGGAGTTGTTTTCCATAGAACCATGTTGTCTCAAAGGCTCCGTTAATGAATTCTGGACAATTAGTGGAATTGAAATTTATTGACAGAACAGCAGCAACCCAGTCTGCCTTCCTGCCCGGCTGCGTGGCTCTCATTGTCCAGAGTGTTCGGAGCATATGCTATTGAGCTGCGCTGCTTGCTTGACAGCAAAGGGCTGGTTCAATTACATCAATTGCTTGATGACTGAGGAGAGAGCAGCGGGGCCATGCATGCTAGTTTGTGATAAGAGGGGAACTCTGCAGCACCATGGCCCTCATTATGCAAGTCTGACAGTAACCTAGAAAACCTAGGAAATTGTACACAATACAAAGCATATGTTTCCTGTTTCTTTTGGGGAGGAAAATTGATTCAAGAAAGTAATGGTGTAGACAATGTGAGGCTGACCAAAGCTCTGTCACAAACTGATGTGCTGTTTTCGGGTGGCTGGTGCATTCATTCCAATGGATATCTCTTTTTAAGTTATCCTCACATGCACATTCTTTTTCTGGGTGGATGAAGAAAGGAAGCAAATGCAGCAAGTAACCCACATAATAACTACTCTGGGGTTTTATTGTTTTCGGTCATGGATGATTTTACATAAACTTGTTGACACAATGTTACAACCTACCACGAAGTCTTAAACTGATTTTCAGATAAGACTTCTGGTTAACCAGTAGGTAAAAGCTGAAAAACAAAAGAATTTAGCATAAATATAATTTAATTAAAAAGCAGCTGTATTGTGCTTTACAGCACAATAATTGAAAAATCACTTGCAATTTTTTTGTTGTTTCTTTGTATTTAACTTTGGGATATTTATGTTTTATATTGTACATATTGTGTATATCACAGATTAATTTTGTCCCAGTACAACCTCACCTTGTCTTCTGTGCTTTGTTTCCAGACAAAGACACAGCACTGTGACGTTCAGTATTATTTATGGCACACTTTGAATTGACTCCTCAGCCCAACGAACTGCAGTTAGCTAGTTAGCTGTGAGCATTCTGTTTGTGTCAACAGCCCCCTTTGTGTGTCTGGAGTGATTTATTATGTAAAAGAGGGTTGGTTTGGGGGGAGCAAGGAGGGTGACACTGACCTTCCTTTAATTAACACTGATGGAGACCAAGGTGAGAGGCAAGATGATGAAGATGGATCTTTCCACATAAATCATCCCTCCTCCAGGCTGGTGTGTATATATGTGTGTGTGTAAGTGTGTGTTAATGTCATTTCTAACAGAAATAACCTTGTGGTTCACAGGTTAAATGAACGTTTGCGTAGGTCCAGAACCTCCATTATTTACCCCCGATGGTCTCCCCTTTGTGCTTATTTATTCAAAGATTTAATTGATTAATACCCCACTTTGTTCAATATAGTTTTCTTGTAATATTTCTAATTTACATTTCCCTGTGGTTCTTTGGTAATACACGCTGAATACAAACTGAACAATTTTTTTTAAAACAAGTCCACCTTAATGAATGTTTTTCCCAATGCATCGTGTACATCTTGAGGCCTATATTCTGAATATATACATTCAAATATAAAACGTTTTTTTTAAATTATGAACACAATCAAAACTTGTCAAATATTGTGTGGGCCGACCTAACCGGGCAGTTTTAAAATAAATTTAGAAAAAAACACACACAAAAACAAAAAAACAAACAAACAAAACAACCTCAAAGTGTGCAATGCTAAAAAAACATTTATTTTATACATAAGTGAAGAGAAACCATCTACTCAGGTGTATTTTGAAGTCTAATAATTACCATCTTTTGTGTGAGACCATCCAGACTGTCCATTTATAGTGTAATTATTCCAATAATTTATCTTCACTTGCCTATGTGAATCTTGGAGCACACTTCAAAGTGAAATCCAGGCTTTGTGTGATTCTGTCATGTTTATATGAGTTTAAATCTTATCCTTTTTTTCAGGCAGGTTAGTAATTTGGCTAGCTGCCCTGCCTGAGTCCTACCTCAACTGTAAACCTGCTGCTACAGTGTGTTGACATTCACCCTGACACTTCGTCTTCGTACATACTTGGTGCACCACGTCTTATGGGCGTAAGCAATTGTGGAGAATAACACAACAACAAACTTACACGAATGTGATTTAAATTTTTTGCACATTTACAAATTCCATTTCATGTAAAAAGATATAAAATTATGGGCAAATGTTATGACAGCATTTCAACATTCGCATGCGGTTGGTCAACATGTTAGTTTATTTTTATTTATTTCCCTTTTCCATAAATTTCCTGTAGGCAATTAGGCATCGCGCTGCATGGTGGTTGTCGAGGTTGTCGCGTCGTCAGTGTAATTGTCAGAGATGAAATAATTGAAACGTTTCCATCTTCATCATTCCCATCAACATATTTCTAGACTTTTATGACATGCGTCGAGTGCAGTGTTTTATTCTGATTGAGACTTTGTGTAAGCAAATGAGCACAACATATGCTCCAATGTGCATATGCTAATCAGTTTGTTTATCAGGCAAGCAGTTGGTCTGCACGCGCCACTCTGTATGTCATTTAATGTCTCCTGACATTTCCACAGTGTAAAATGTTTTATGCATTTTTATCGTTGTTTTTATTTTTCCCTGTTCTCCTTGGTCTTCTTCTTGGTTTTCTTATACCGCCACTACCCCATATTTCATAAATAATGTATTTATTTATCATGAAAATCTGTTTTGGAATTAGAGGCTACCCCCACTTCAAAGACAGGAAACCTTTGATATGTTTGATTCTCGCAGAGTATCCGTTGGATTTATTCAATTTATGCAAAGCACCTCCAGGGTAATAAAGGTGGCATTTGAATACATTTGACTGGACTAAATCACATAATGAGGACAGTTTCTGCCCTATATCATACCAGAAAAGGGACCCTAATCCTTCAATATTAATGGTTCATTTGGCTAAAGAAAAAAAATGTTTTGCCCGGTGAACTGACAACAGACTGTAGTCATTAGCTTAATGCTACATGAGTAGGGATGTATTGCCTAAATTCAGCAGTAAGGGGAAAAAATACATGTTTGATAACCTTTTGTTTTGATGACTTGGTTCACAAAGCGTTTGTCCAACGGGAATAAAATAATTCTTTTAAACTTTTCTCTTGAAAACATAATAAACAACACAAGACCACATATCACATTTAGTGCCTGAGTGACTGAAATTTGAATGTTGAGCCTCTGTGTTTTTTTTAATGTGTAACGGTCCATCTGTGGTACTGTGTGGAAAAAGTATTTGTATTTAAATGTACATGCAGAGGATGCTGCTGATTATCATTAATAAGTGACCTGAACTACAGAAAACAAAACTTTGTTTCCATTACTTTTGAGGACATAAGATTGACTTAATGTTGTGGAAATGTACTATTACGTAAACTCCTACTTGCCTGATTTTAACCCTTACCTTGACCATGTCTGAAAAGACACAAACACAAACAGACAAGAGAAAAAGATGTCTAGGGAGTTAAAATTACTTCATTCTGGTGAATTTTAAATAATTTTGTGTGTATTTTGTATATTTTTTTTTATAATACTAAGCTGTATTTTGTGTCAATACCATACTACATACTACTGTAGTAAGCAGTAGTTAACAAAATGATGTGATAATGCTGTGACACACCCCAATGAACTAATTAATATTAAGCTTTTTATAAGCTTTTTTCAATAATAATGATAATAGTAATAATAATAATAATAATAATGAGGAATAAAATGCTTGATTTAAACTATTTGTTCACTTCTTTCATTGCTTTCTATCTTACCTTTTTGTCTTGGACAGCTAATTATTGGTCCCCCTTACATAATTCACACAGAAGCATCAACTTTGCATGACACAGTCATGTGTTTCGGTATAATAAAGTGATTGTCCAGCCTCGGTGGCTGGTCCCTGTTGTTCTATAGCATACAAAACTGAGATCATTTAGCTTTTAGCCAAGCTGAGACAAAATCAAATGCTGATTACCTGACACATCCTGGACTTCTTTTGGGATTCACAACATTAAGGCCACCTTACAGGGTCCCCCTCCTGTCCACTCCTTGTGGAAGAGTGATGTTTCCTTAGTGGACAACTAATTATCTGGGCCTGACCCTCAGCTGTCTCCATGCAGGATCCTATTAGGCAGTCAGCAGGTTGAAATCACCACCACAGACCCCCTCCAATCTCCTTCAGTTGTATATATTTATTTCCCTTCACTTCCTGCTTCTGAATATTAAGAATAGATTTTTACATGTATATGTGTGCGCTGGGGATAGGATTGAGAAGAAGGAGGAGGAAGGCGCTGGGGGATACTCCACTGATGGGTGAATGGCGGGCCTGGAAATGACGAGCGGGCTGACTGAATGCTTGTCCATCACTCCCCATTCTCTTGGTTACAGGTGGTCTCTCATTTTCCCGACCAGCACATATCTGCCTGCCTTTATATGACAGCCTGAACTCGCCAATTTGCATGTTCGACAGACAACAAACGGGCCTGTGCATGTCAAAATAGGTGGCGGTGCGTGACAGTTTCTACACAATGCTGTCTCCTTTTGGCTTGACCCTCGACCTCGCGCCATGTCTCCTTTCATAATCAGGAAAAGGGGAAGACGGGGCGAAGAAATCATCCAGCCTTCCTCGCTGCCTCCTTCTGCTGCTGCCTCTTCGGAATAAATCTGATACCAATGTCATTAGCTATGCTTTCCTCCTCTTGCTTCCTCTTATTCTTGGTCTGTTTTCCTCCCATCTCTCTGTCTATCTGTCTCGCGCTCCCACTGCCTCTCCCCTGTTTATGTTTTGGCATAAAAGCACTCAAATTGAAAGAGTGGCTCATCTCAGTTTGTCTGTTGTTTCAAGATAACGTTTCATTTTTTTTTTCCAAACAGAGATAATGAGATCTGTCTTCGCTTGCTGTGACCAAATAAGTGCCGAAAAGTGAGATTATTATTTTTGGATGTCTGCTTGTATGCTGTATGAAGTCATGGATGGATTCGGGTAAACCAACTCGTCTTTTTTTAGTTCACCTAATGTAGATATATGTATGATTTTAATTCCTGGTCAACTTAAAATTTATAAAATGTAAGAATAGCAGCTAACATTGAACTTTAACTCATCTTCAAATCAAGTCATTAAATAAAGTTCATAGGAAACAAACTTGTGTATTAACTGACTGAGAGAAAGCATGTTTACAAAATGCTAGCTCCTTTATTACACAAACTAATAAAACAAATTTGTATGATGGCTAATGTTTGTATAATTATAATATCAATTCTAAACACAACATTAGTTTGAATTAAATTCAGTTTCTGCCCCTGCTGATGTATATGATGACTCATCTCACTGTATCTGGGGTCAGTCTCACAGTTTGTCTTTGGAGTCATTGGTGTTTCACAAGTTTCACAAACTAATTCAAAAACAAAAAACTCTTTAATCGGAGTAAAAAAAATGTACGCTAATCTTTCTGCAAGTATTGTTCATGTGACGGCTGATTTAAAAAAAAAAAACCTTCACAAAGTGTTTTCATTTAGCTCAATTCAGCTTGTTTTCAGAGTGTTATTATTTATAATTTGAAATAATCAGCTTAAGGTCTATAAAATATTTTTTGTATCTAAAATAATAAAAATCACATATAAAGCAAGCTGACTTGAAGAAAAGTCTACCTGCCAATTAAAACGTACTTGATCAAACCTCTAGGAACATAACACTGGTTTCATCTCCAAAATCAACTGAAAGTGGCTCTGATACATAACAGTCTCAGGATTTCCTCTTATTTCTTTTATTAATCCATTGTGTCATCGCTCATGAAAGCAGTATCTGCTATTGAATACATGATAATGAGCTTCAAATCACCATTTTCATCACTCTGATTAACATTGTGATAGCACAGGGAGACTAATTGCTTTTTGACACCTGTGACATTTCCCTTTTTCACCTTCTTTTTAATGACTGTTTGATATCTCAACATTAAAGTTGAGAAACTATGAGCATGAGCACTCTTTTATTGAAAAACTTCCCCCACGCCGACTTTGGTAATTTATACATGAACTTTCTCCCCCTTGTTCCAGTGGATAAGAGACTGATTTAAAATGGATCACCTTGTAGAACTGCATATTCAGGAGTAGGGTTTTACGGTTAATATATAATCACACTGGGCCGGGTGTTATTAAATCTTTTACTTTACATATTTAAGGAGGCTGTTACATCATTAGCTGGTGTAGAACGGGGCAGTGTTAAAAGTCAGAGTGGTATCAGGGAGAGGTTAACAGAAAGGAGGGCGATGGGTTTTGAATAGAGCGTTCCGTCATCGGCATACAGGAAAATAATCCTGAATTATATGCTAATCAGCAGAAAGCAGAAGGGAAGTGCCATATCTTAGGCTAGAAACTTGTGTTAAAGTATTTTCCTTGATCAGAGCATGCTGGTACTTGGCGTAGGCCTTTGTTAACTTACTTGCAGTTCTTTTCTTGCTGTACATGGCTTTAGTGCCCTGTATGGTGGGGAAATTTGTAATATACTCCAATCTTCATCTGCAATGATTATCACTGCCCACGTCTGCATTGTAT
>VUQR01000891.1:13900-35862 GCA_015108515.1 Hemichromis elongatus
GTAATTAATTAGCTAAATGCATGCTCCTTATCACATTAGCAGTTTATTTTTTTATGGAAAATAAATACACGCCCTTGAGGAGGCATTTCCCATAGATAATACCTTCAAAATGCTGATGAGCTAGGGATGACCTCCCGTCTAGAAACATGCTAATGAGCTATTAATAGCAACACTTTTGAAGTAGCTATTTCTTCTTTAAGAAGATGCCATTGCTGTGAGAGCACACTGTTGTAACAAAGACAGTAATCACTGCTGCTTAATCTCATGTTTAGCTTTGAGGTTGCTTGCAGTCATGCGAATAATGATAATTATTACTCTTGTCATCACTAGTGTCAACCTATTTAATATTACCAGTGTAAACATTTCACAGAGGAAGACATTCCTGTTCCTGGTAACTCATGGGAACTATCGCCGCTCCGATAAAGACATCCAGTGCCGTCGTCTCTTTGTTTCTTTCTTTTGGTAGGGAAGTACTGTCTGCCTCTGGGGATTACTTTTAATGTTGAGTTAATCCCTCCCATGGAGTCCTGCGTGTTCTGCCATCGCAGGGATCACTCTTTGATATCAAATGGCAAAGAGAGAAACTCTAAAACCACTTCAGATCTCTCTTGTGAGACGTGTTGTCAAAACACAGGTGGAATGTGAATGTTCAAACCGCGGTGCGTTTCAACCAGTCTCCGTCTCCGCCTTTACAGTCCCAGGGAGCGAATTCGCAAAGCAGTGAGCCTCTCAGAGAAACAAGAGGACGTAGACAGGTACAAAGAGATGAAAAGAGAAAAGACACACAGAGATAGAACAGGATGTGCATGGAGTGCTGAAGATTTTCTTCTTTCCGGGTCTCAAAAACTGAGCAGAATCCAACGCAAAGTCAGACCAAGTCAAAAAAAAAAAAAAAAATGCAACCACTACAGCTACTGCTAATTGAAAGTGTTGTGATTTTGTGTGACTAGATTTTGATGCTTGCAAGGGAAATTTGCTATTTACACATAGAGTCTGATGCAAACAAGCCCTGAAATGTTACTTTTACTAATTTAACACATATGAAAATTACACCGTGATATGTTATTGAAAATTAAGGAAGAGCACTTTTCCATCTATTCTATTTTATACTCATTTTTGTCAATCTGTTGGTGGGTTTTATTTCAAGTGACACACACTTGCATTACAAATTATTGTAACAAACAAGGAAGAAGGGGTAGAAAATAAAAAGGTTCTGTTGTTTAGCATATTAGTCATTGCACTAAAACAAAGGAGGAAACAAAGGAATAAACACAAACAATACACAATAAGGGGGAGATGAAAATGCGATTCAACTGTCTATCTGAATCTCCATCAGCAGGCTCTTATCCTTACATCAAAGACACTCTTATTAGCAATGACAGCTAAACACCACTGAGTGCATGTACGGGTCTGTACTGTATTAATATGTGCTCATCATTCAAATGTAACTTTACACTTTTTGTTCTCCCTGTCGTCCCTTCTACCTCTACACTCCTCCTCTGTCAGTATAAACGTGTTATTTTTTCCCTCATTAGCGATGGTTTCTGTCCATTTGAAAGTGCCTCTTCATGCCAACATTTTCCTCGGGGAGGGCAGAGGGACCCTTTGCTCTTCTTGGCATGTGCGTCTATCTTTCGAAGCCTCTGAAAAAAAACTGCGCTCATGGAACCCCTTCACGCCGCCCCGCCCTTTTTAGTTTCCGGAGTAAAGGTGGTAGCGGTGCGCGTGTGTGTTTTTTTCCTGAGAAGAACACTGGTATAAAAATAAAGTCCAGATTTGATCATAAGCCCCTGCCATTACCTGTGTACTGACATTCGTATGAGTCAGATGCCACCGCTTCATATCCTCCCCAAGCACACGCGCACGCACTCGTACTAAACCTTCACGAGTACACACAGGAATTTCCAGAGCCCAAAGACAACACAGAGGGCCCTCTGACATATTTGCCATCATCCTCTTATTAACTCTCCCCGTTTGAACAGGGGCACATCAAAAGTAAGCAAAACACATAATTACTGGCATTAATATAACGAGCTCTTGGAGATAAGCCACTCTGCTAAGCCTGCAATGCCCCCCCCACCTCCCGTACTTGGAGGGCATGAAGGAGGGGAACAGAAGGAAGGTAGAGCACCCCTTCAATTAAGTAAGCTGTTCGACCAACATGAACAAACATATTTAGCAGATAATTAGTAGATAATTTTGGGGGTACTTCTGGCACAAGCCACAAAAGAGGTTAAGGAAAATAGCAGGGAGTGTGTCAAAGGAGCGAGGCTTGCAGAATGTGCGAAATACCCTACGACTTTGATAGACACTTTACAATCTCTAACATCGTAGCGAGACTATAGACACAAATATGCAAACATCCTTTTCCCACCTTTACACACGCCCTTGCCTTCACTCCATCCCTCTCTGCCCTCCTCCTTTACCCCTCCTCGCCCGTTCTCAGTGTTCTCCAAGGAGCTCCAGTTTTCTGTATGATGAGCTCCTGGGGGGCTTCGGTGTTTGGCAGGAGGCTTTGTCTCTCATACGAGATGAAAAAAGAAAAAGCGAAAGAAAGAAAGATGAAGAAAAAAAAAAAGAAAAAGACAAAGAAGGAGGGTGAAAACTTGAGACCCCCAGGGGCATTTCTCCCCACATTGTGAGGATTTGCCTAACAGCTTCACAAGAGGGTTTACATCTTTCTCTGAACACGAGGGGTACAATCACAGATCAAAACAAATTACCTATCTGTAGTCAGTAGAGGTGTCTGCCTGTCAAAAGCCCAGAGTTACATAAGACTCAAGTCAGTGCTAACTGAGCCTCTGATTTGGGGCACAGGGTGAATTTTTACTTTGAAACGTTAACGTAACATGAGAATAGTGGAAAGACACCAATGGTGCAATGGTACTGCACAAACTGACTGAAGAAAAAAAAAGATTAATTTGATAATTACTAGCTTTCCTCTGAAATGACATTATGGTAAATGGCCTGTATTTGTATAGCGCTTTACTAGTCCCTAAGGACCCCAAAGCGCTTTACATTTCAGTCATCCACCCGTTCACACACACATTCACACACTGGTGATGGCAAGCTACATTGTAGCCACAGCTGCCCTGGGGAGCACTGACAGAGGCTGCCGGACACTGGGCCCTCTGACCACCACCAGTAGGCAACGGGTGAAGTGTCTTGCCCAAGGACACAACGACCGAGACTGTCGGAGCCGGGGCTCGAACCGGCAACCTTCCAATTACAAGACAAACTGCCAACTCTTTGAGTCACGATCGATTATCATGACTTCTGACTAACTGATTATTTTTTCTTGCACATCTGTAATTGAATACATGGTCACTGTATCTTGCAGTAGAACTAGATATGAATTCAGTTTAGGGCAAAAAATACGTCAACTGACTTCTTCTTATAGACTGATGTGATGACATCATTGCAGCGAAGGCCCGTCACGCCTGGATGTTGATTTTCAAACCCGTGCACGGCAGTGTCTGAGCCCAAGTGCGCCTAATCGAGTTTCCAGACATTTCTTTCAAGATATCACCGTCTTTACTTAAAGCGTTGTGTGAGACAAAGCTGCTGGCATCTTGCTGATGTACTCACAATTGTGTGGAAGTTCTGCATACAGCGGGGATATGTGGAGGAGGAAAAGAATGCTGAAAAAAGCTGAGTAACCACAATATCAACTGCAATTTCACAAATGTCTATGGTGGGTCTATTAGGGCATCCACACCTCCTGGGAAACACATTAGTGGAAAAAGATGGACTGTGTCACAGTACCTGTGAAAGAATACATGGCTGATTATCCTATTAGAGGAGTTCAAATCTCTTTTTTTACTTTGCCAGGTGTGTATTATATATTACATTTTTGCTTTATCTAGCCAATCTAAGCTCCTGCCAACACTTGCGAGTAGCTCTACAATCTGTTATTTATGTTTACTGGTGACCCTGTGGCCAGGGGATGGGCTCTTAGTTCACAGAAGTTATTAGGCCTCTGGACAGAAGAAAGGTAAACACATTTCTTTTCTAAATGGTGTCATCAGCTTTTTATGGATAAAAGTTTTTCTCTCATTTGTTACATTGTAGAGCCATTTTTTTTCTTTTGTAGTGTTTACCTTTAACCATGATGTCACAGAGAAAAGATAGGAACAGCGCAGCTAGAGGGACTGCTCGTTTGAGCGGAATCATCGCTTCCTAACAGCCCACCCCAGAAAGTGTGGGCGGGAATGGGAGGGCCAGGGTTTGTATCACACCGCGTGGACTTTAGAAATTATCCGAGACTGAGCATGTCTTACGTCATATGCACTGATCATTGCAAAGATATTGATCCTGCACCTTTGGAAAGGCTCCTATGAGAAGAGGTTCCTATGTTAAAGATGTGGCTCGCAGATGTGGCTTACAAATATACTTCACCTTGAAAAAATAAGATATACCATGAATGGCAATGTGAATGATTTTAAACTAATTTGGCATCCTTCACTCATATATCTTGGGAAAAGTAACTCTTTGGCAGTCAGGGGATTGGAGTCTAGGGTGGGTTTTGTTTCTAAGACACAATGGTTCATTTCAACAGACTTGACGTCTACTTTAGGTGCCATCTAAATCATCAATTGTTGAATTTTTATTTATCGGTTTTCTCTTTATTCTTTTTGTTTGTCCTATTTAACCTGTAACAACTGTGATACTTGCTTCTAAAAAAAAGATATTTGACAAAGAAATGACCCAAGACTTTAGTACCTTCTTTGAATCCCTGTTTCGCATGTGAAAACACTGAGAAAACCTGTAGTCTCAGGAATCTCCTAGTAGTATCACCTCAAGGCATCTGCTGCAAGTTTAGAAGAGGTGTCTGACCTGAGATGTCTATATAAACAATGTCTTTGTAGGGACATCCAGGCTTATTGTTAAAGGATTAAGGCTTTGTCTTTGATGTTTAAGTCAGCTACTAATGCTAGTGTCACCTCCTGGTGCAGCACAAACCTGAGGGGTTGTGGGAACATTTGGGCTAGATAGCTGCACTGGGCGTGTTCACGTGTTTCTCAGGTGTCGGGTAGGTATCGAGGCATACGTCAGATAGTTGATCCCTATAATTACCCACCTATTACGGTGTGATTAGCTGCAAATTAACTCCTTATTGCAAGTGACACCTCACGGTGATCAGCGTAACAAGAGTATATTGTGACAGAAGTTATAAATTAAAGTGCTCGTGTGCTTGAAGACTGTGAGGTAAAGCATTAAATTGATATTGCCTTTCTCCGTGAGAAATAGGAAAGCTTCAGAATGTGAAATGTGATGATTCATTCAGGGCAAAAGGCCTTTAAAAAGAGGGAGAAAATCATAGTTTTCTGGCGCAGGTGAATTTGTCATAGAGCATTTAAAAGTAATGATGAAAGAAAAAGGAAATAACATCTACATTGAGATGCTGCACAACATCACCTTCAGTTTTAGAAATCCAACTCCTCCAAATCCTGGATTATGGGATCATAGAATCTCAGGCACTAGTGAAAACAGCCACGTCTGCTGATGACTCTGTTTTTGTTATAAAACTGACTTGAATGAAAACCTCATTAGTTTTATCTTTGAGCTGGAATCAGGAGGTGCTGTCTGGCATGGATTCCCAGCAGTCAAAACAGAAAACAAGAGCTCACTGTGTGCTCTTTGAGACATCAAGGTGTCTGATCTGAATTGCTTTAGCTTGGAGGGAGAATGGCTTTACCGTCTCTGTGAAACTGATCCGTGAAGTGGATTAGGGATGGTTCTTCTTTCACTCAAAACAACACAGCTTGAAGAGTTAGATGGGGAGGTGGCTGAAGCTCTACTTGTGTTTGTGTTTGAGAGGTAAGCACTTATACCACACTCACAAATATATCTTTACCTTGCCCTTTGTGATTTTTTTTTTGTTGCCAAAAATGACTGGATGATACAGGGCCTGTCAGTATACAAGGCTCGCTTGCTTTCGAAGCCCTGTCCCATCAAATCTAAAAATAGTTTCCCTCGAAGTAAGACTACACCCTATGCTCCTCTAAGTAGGTTACCCATCCTATTTTAGTTTACCAAATACAGAGAAGTTGGACAAGTTCAGTGAGTTAAATTGGCCTGTAGCAGTGAACAGGCAAGTAAATCAGATAAAAACAAGCCTGAATGGAGTCGTTCCATTAGTATGTATCACCTAATTAAAGAACAGTATCGGAGTTCTGTTTGTCTTTGACAACAAACACAAGAACCTTGCCTATTCTTACTTTATAGCTCCATTAAAATATTTTTAGATGCCAGTATGGCTTGTCACCAAGGTTTTACTCTGTGGATGGGGTCAGTCCTTTCAAACACAGACACACACTTAATCAGGCACAAACACACCCACGTTCATACGTACTTTGTCCTTGGCCTGGCACCTCTTTTGGCAAGGTAGCGATATGGCTCCACAACAAATGAGGGACACCATGGCTGTGCCAATAATCTCGGTCCATTGGCAGACTCCGCAAAATCATCTTTTCTTCCCAGGAGTTGTGACTCCGGAGAGTCGATCATTAGTCAGGAATCAGAGAAACACAGACACACACTCATCAAATGCGACTTGGGTTGTGGCTAATGTGACCGGGTTGACCTAGGATGACGAGTCACCGCAGCTGAAAAGCTCCAAGCCAACTTTAAGGTTACTCATTTTTTTAAAACACTTCACTGTTCTTACTTTAATTGCATGTTCTTTAAACATTGTGTAACATTGTGTATTCTATTTAAGCGATGTTAATTTCCAATTGAATATCTAATTAATAAGTCAGACTAAACTAGAGGGTGGGGTACTTTTTTGCACGAGTGATACAATTGTAACTCACTATTTTTCCAAATAAATGTATAAATGTTTATGAATTAAAAAAGGCAAACATAAGTAATTGAATGTCCTGTTTACTCAGGTTATCTTCGTCTAAGTTTTTTTTTTTTTTTTTTAAAGCACAGTATAGTGTATATTGTAGTGTATGCAACAATCACAGAGAAAAATAGACAGATACAGAAAGAGTGAACGTGATAGATGGAGATAGCTGTACAGATAGACAGGATATGCTTGGTTATCACTGATACAATCTGTCAAATGGCATGATATGCTAAATGGTGCTGTTTCAACCACATTATGACTGCAAGAACGGAAGTGTGCTAAGAACAATTTAAAGTATTATATAAATATGTGTGTGTGTGCGTGTCACTGATTGCAGCCTTCCTACTGTTGTCTTGTTGTAATCTGATTTAGTAAATCAAATACTGGATTCAGAAGTGTTTCCCATTTGCCATTTTTCTGTGCTCTATGCAATTATTAGTCTAACACTGTCAGTTTATACTTAAAAGGAACATCATTATAAAATGTTCATGATATCAACTTATACCTCATAACCTCAACAGTAGTTTTATTAAAAAAATAATAAAATAATAAAAAAATAAAGGAACTTTAATGATACGTTTTTCTTTAAATACAGTAGCTCCATGGCACATTTGTCTTATACAGTATGTGCAAAATCCCAGCTTCATTTCCAGGAGGAAACTTAGGGGGTAACCAGCTAGTATATTCCTAGTAGCGGTCTCGAACTCGTTTAAATGGAAGGGCTGTGTCAGGTAAATGTGTGTATCCATTCGCTGTAGTGACTCCTTGGTTGATAGGGCAGCAAGGGAAAGTACCTGTTTTGTTAAAATGAAAAAGAAGGCAAAAGTCTGTATTTCTTTAGGAATCAGTGATGGTGAAACATGCCCACCAGGTTAACCCTGCACACTGAAAAATGCCGCTTACCCAGTGCGTTTAAATATGATGCCAAAGGAACCTTTGTTGGTGGTTAGAGAGCCTTCTCACTGTTGCCTAAACCTGGTATGTCACAGTACAGATGACAAATATAAAAGAAAGAAAGAAAAAGGTTTCTGAAAATGACCGCGAGCTGCAATACCTAAAATTTAATTGCTTTGGACAGAACAACACGACTCTTACTTTCAGCACACATAATGTATTTGCAGACATTTCAACATTTTTAGTTATTAGTAGGTATTTCTTCACATCTGGTTCAAATTACGTAAAGAAAATTTGTAACAAGGTCAAAATACAGTTAAAAAACAACAACAACAGAGATGCAATTTATTAAAACATCAGCTGCACAATTTCTTATTTGGTTCCTTGTTTGTGTGTCCTGACTGTCAAGGTGTCTCCTGACAGTCAGGTATACCACTTTATACACAATAGCTAAATTAAGTGACGTCCGCTGACAGCTCGTTCTATATTAGTCAGATTATATAAGTTAAAATATAGTTTAAGACATAGAAAATTCATTTCATAATCAAATAGTTTTACAATGCTTACATAAACTGGTCTTACATAAATTCAAATTCCATCCTGAATCTGTGCAAAGGGCATTCCTGATCCATGAAACCCAGGTGCATGACCCAAAACTTTGTTTAATTCATGTTAATCATACTGCTAAAGGCAGCACTTCTCACTATTTTATTGATTATACAATGCATGCAAAGTGTCATTCTTATTTACAAATATTTATTAGCACAAAAATGTATTCAACCAGCTTTTAAGTTGCCTCATGTTCAATTTGTTCTAATTACAAGAATAATTAATATCCTGAAGGCGCACCGATGAAGTGGAACACAGCTATAATGATTTGGTGACCTAAGATGTTACTGTTTTATTATCAGTAAAGCCTGTCACAATTATAAAAGACATTTACAGTTTACTCTAAAATTGATATGGAAACATATACAGTCCCTGGATCATCATTAATATAGTCTGCTGTCATTGGTGATACATATATAACATTTCTGCCATTACTCAGACTTACAATGGTGTATATAACATTATATATATAAATAACATTACATATATTGTATATAAATTATAATATAATGTATAATTGTTGG
This sequence comes from Hemichromis elongatus, assembly GCA_015108515.1. Taxonomy (NCBI): domain Eukaryota; kingdom Metazoa; phylum Chordata; class Actinopteri; order Cichliformes; family Cichlidae; genus Hemichromis; species Hemichromis elongatus. The sequence goes on from VUQR01000891.1 coordinate 22,781, forward strand.
AATGCTGTTGCAATCGTTGCAATTCCTGCGCGTACACTACATATAACGCTCACTTTTCATGAAAGATTTGACTTGATTTTGTTTTATAATACTTGTGTAAAACAAGCCATTTTTTATCTGTGCTAATTCAACAGCCTCACATGCTTACCTGCATTTGGCAGCACATATAAAATAATATATGCTTGTGCACTTAGTGCTCGCTTATTTTTAGGTGACTGAGTCATTCAGAAACATTCACTTAATAATATAGTTTCATTAGTGCTGACAAGTGTCTCTCTTTAATCAATCAAATGTGCCAAACAGAATAATAAAGCTAATGGAATGCTCAGTCTTATGATGGACTATATAAATCTGTGTCCACATGGCACGTGCAGCATGAGTCAAGTTAAAGAAATCAGCACCACAATAAACAAAAAGATTAGTCTGGTAGTTAAAGCACAGCACTGGTCTGGATTCTAAGTTCATGGTTAGGACTATGTAATTATTCATGCCGAAATACTTTTGGGTAAATGTATTGTGTAAGATGCACCTCAGGTAGAATTTCACAGCTCAGAGGTGAATAGAAACACACACAGCAATGGCACGATTGGGGTGCTGACACGTTCATTAGCACATAGGCAGATTTGACACAGCTGGAAGATGTAGCGAGGAGCTGCTGTCAAGGTCTTGGATTGCTGCAAGACTGGCACAAACTAAGGGTTGGATGCTCATCGCCATGTCATAAGAGACCTGGTGCTGTCTCGTCTCTTTTTTTAAAATATTTTATTTATTTTCCTCCCTCGTTGTGTCGTTGCAACACACGGAGTGTCATCATTTGCATGAGTTTGACACCCCAATGTCTGGCTTCTTTGTCCTCTCTCCAACTTGTTTCCTCTCTGTCCGTCTCCTTCTTTCTCTCCTCCCCCCCTCCCTTCGTTCATCTCTGGTGTCTCTCTTCCCCTTTCCTCTCTCACTCTCTATCTCTCTCACTCCCCCTCTTTTTCTCTCTCTGTGCCTCTCCTCTTTCTGCTGATGGTGGCGGTGCCATCCATGCCAATTATGGCAGTCGAGCAGGTGGCTCCTCGCAGGTGGTAGAGGATTAATCCCTGTAAAGACTTCACTTCATTAGGAAATCCGTTTAATGTGGCCAGTTGATTGATAAATCTCCCGGACCTCTCTCAGAGTCCCCAGATTACTGCCAAGTTTGTCTATTATATGCTAGGTTGACCCTGATGTCAGAGTGAGATAGAGGGAGCGATAGGGATGGAAAGAAAGAGAAAGAAAGTGTCTGTTGTGTCTTTCCAGCTGAAGTTAGTTTATAGGACTGTTACACTGTTTGCTGACTAGATCATCTCAGTGTTTTTTGCAAAAGCTTGGAAAGTGTACTATTTTTAAAGCAGTCGCTGCAAAGCCTACAAATCCCAGGGGCTATGACCTGGCTGACATTTAAAGGTAGCATAAAGAAATGACACTTTAAGCACTCCAGTTGAAACAACTTAGCGCCGTGTTTGAAAAATTTGAGAAGTTTTCACCGCCTTTTTGCTAGTAACCAAAAAAAAAAAGAGAGAGAGAAGAAGTTTGCCTTATTAGATTTAATGCCAGTGAACAAGTAAATGCTACAACTAACTTAGCATTTAAGAGTGAACTGTAACAACTTGCCCTCACAGGCTCAGACCACCCACACTCTCCTCACCATGTCAAGCCTCTGCATTTAACTCAAGTATCTCCTTAACTCACCCCTCTATAATTTTCCATCTCAGTATTATCACAATTACCCTGTAAGCCAAGAGGAGAGGGAACTCCCCGCCGCTCGTGACTGTCTATGTGCCACCAGCGGGTTTGCGGTCTGGTCGGATTTGTGAAACACTGACAGACAACCCCTTCATCAAGCCTGTCAAACAAGGATGACAAATGTGTCTCCACATCCCCAAGATGCCTACAATATTTAAAGCCATGGGAGAATGGCAAAGTCGACGGAGAATAGCCCCTCCTGGCAGACGTAAAGTTCAAGCTGCGTCAGGCTGTATCATTCTCAAATTCTGAGGAGAGACTGTGAGCTGAACCTGATGGCATGTTGACTTAATGATTCTGACAGAGCATATATGGTGTCTGTCTCAGGTTTCTGAAGGAAAATGAAGTGAAGTCAAGATACATTTACCGAAATGCTCATTGGCTTAAAATAGAGATTTGGTTACAATGCTGCACATCAAATATCAATTTGTTTTTTTAAGGTTTAAATATGTCTCATCATGAAATGTCCTTTATTGTCCCTTTATTCAAATTTAATGATTTTTTTTTTTACAGGCTCTTTTCAGAGCTACAGAGGCGCTAATAAATTTTCACTTCATGCGGAAACAACACACATGTCTACAGAGACACGCAGACACATAATGCACACACAACTTTGATCGTTATCACCAAAAACAATAGCTTGGAGATACAGTCTGGCTATCAGGCAATCAAACACGCGGTCATTCTTCTTTCCAGCTGCTACCAAGCATGTAACTATATTGCTTTGCCTGGTTTGCTCGGAGACTTGTCAAAAGATGACAGAAGATCGCACCTTTTTTCCCAGGGTGAGTGCTTTAATTACAGCATGGCTTCTAGCCTTACCACATCTGTACAAGTGTCAGTCCAAAGTTCAGCGCTCTTTGTGGAAGAGGGTTCCTCAAAAAATATGTTTTGTTCTCATTGTTAGGCAACAGAATATTGTTATACAGAATACTTGCATTTCATGCTATCTTCACCATTCACTTTTTTTTTTCTATTTGTGACAAGTCATGTGTGCTGTCATTACTCATCCTCAATATCACATTTCTTTAACAGTCCCTGGCACTGATACTTTGATATCTAATATTTTAATCACTCTTGGGTCATACATCTTGCTGTCTTTCGCAAATAAATGGGTTGTGAAACAATGAGCAGGTGTTTGGGGAGGGATTTTTCACTGCATGCAAGTTCACCCACGAGGACTGCAATAGAGCTGAGACACGGTGATTGAATTCCTACCAGGTAAGAAGGTGCATCTTTGTACTAATAATTTTGTAATAAGCTACAGAGTTATCATCCTATTTATAGAAATATTCAAGATTCTTAAAATGAAATTTTAGGGTATAAGAGCTGTCTAACAGCAGCAGATTGAAATGCAGAAAAAAATAGAAATAAAACATAAACAACTCTTTTTTGCTTTTTGAGAAGCGTATCTGAAAAAACTGTCATCACTCAAACTGGGTTCACATTTTTCCATGTTAGCTGTTAATGATAGTATGTGTCTGTTTTGCTTAGCTGCCCCATTGTCTTTGTTCGTACCCAGAGCTGCAGGTGGCAGCATAGTCTTAAAGGACAAAAGAGGCTAGATTACTTCAAAGATACACAAAAAAGCACATGAACACACCACTTAGCCCCGCCGAGCTTTTCCCTATTCCCCAGAAACACACTTTGACCTTTGGATATTTGTTTCCTGGACAAAGTGACATTGGGAGTCAGCCAGTGGATCATTGTTTAGCCTGACTGTCTCTGTTTGTAAGGGGGTGTAATAATTAGCAAGTTCTCAGCCTGTGATTTTTAATGTCCCTAATTTGGCTGTGACAGAATCCACATTTGTGCTATGTGATAGTGCCTGCTTTTTTTTCTTTTTTTTTTTTTCTTTTTTTTTACAGAAATGTTTTCGATGAAGGGGCACAGAGCTGAGGCAGGTTTTGATATTTTCTTACACACTGTTTTGCATTTCATTACCACTGGTGAGGGACGGTGAGCTGTTTATGATTTCAAAACAGGGACAGGAGGTTGAAGTATTTTGGCTGCAGGGAAGATTTTTTTTTCTTTTAAACTCATTTACCAGACTTGGAAGCTTGCATCTTATTATTTGGAATATTCTTTAACCTTGGCTGTTAAACTGTGTGAGACTGGGATGTTTATGACCTGCATGGGTAAGGTTTCCCAGGGGTGTGAGCAAGAGCAGGATAGGACTTCTAAAAAAAAATTACCAACAGCAAATAAAGAAATTAAAGGTTTAAAATAGATATAAATATTTATTTATTCTTAGTAGTACTTTACATTCATTTTAAAGCTTCCAGTGATAATTAATTATCAATTTTAATTAAATTAAATGCTACATATTGCTGCCAATTGTGAAGAAACATAAACTTTCCTGACAGGGCTGAGTGATTAGAAAGAAAAAAAAACAACACAAAATGCTGATTTTTTTTTTATTTCTGAAAAAAAGAAAACACCAATATCCCGCCGAGTAGCTGTGCTATAATTGTCTTTACCCAAAACACCTCACAATCTATTGTCATTCATTTCTCATGAATACAAACGGATTAAAAACGTTGCAGCCCTGTTGCTGCATATCTCAGCAATTCATCAGGAAATGTCTCGGGTGCCATATTCTGTCAGCTCTGTTGAATAAATACAAGTCTAAATGTCTCAAGGCTGTACATTGTCATTCATATAGAAATAATGTGATTCTTTACTGGTAGTGACCCCACATCTGGCAAATCTGTTAACCTCTTGGTTATGTGGCTTTGAGGTGAGTGTCGCTCTTTCTCTCAACCCCCCCACCCATAGCTTCCACCTCTCGGGAGCTCGAGCAATGTTAGGGCACAGAGTGGGAGCCCTCACGCTGCTAAAGGTGTGTGTGTGTGTGTGTGTGTGTGTGTGCACGTGTGTTTGTATGTGTGTATCAAGCATGGGGTGTTTAAGGTTGCCCATCTGGGAACAGACCCTAGGTGTTTAACACTGAGGAGCTGGAAGAGAGGACTCTGTCAGCTTGGAGGACACAGCACAGCCAGCGCAGAGGTCACTGGAGCACATACACGTTGCGTGTATACACACACACACACACACACACAAATGGACCAATGCAGCCCTGCATACATACCGTCAGTCTCCCTTTCTCTCCTCCGTTTACACACTGTCATTCTGTCTCCTCTTTCTCTCTCTGTCTCTATTTTGCTCTTTCTCTCTCTCTCTCTCTTTCTCTCTCTCTCTCTCTCTCACACACACATACACACACAAACACACACACCTTTGCTCTTCTCCCCTCTCCTCCCCTAACCTGTCAAAACTCCTCTTGGGGTCAGAAAAGCAGCAATCGCAAAGATAATACAAAAACACCTCAAACAGGGAACTGATGACACTTTATGAGAAGTTAAATGGAAGAGACGGGGTCCAAACATCTTTTAATCGCGCTATATACTTTTCACACTAACAGCCCGCAATTAATCCTCAGAATTAATACATCAACAGCAATACCTGACAAGTGTCAACAGTTTACAGTCACAGCTTAACAAAGACTCTTCATATTGTTTTACACGAACGATTGAGAGCATTTCTTTGCGTAACAGTTCGTTTCAGTCTAGTATAACCAAAGGACACTCGTTGACTAATTTTTAACTATTCTCATTTGCATCGTGTGAACTAGTCAATCAGTACAGCACATAAAATGTACAAATGTAACACCACCAAATTTCAGCAGTAAACGTGTATCTGTGCTGGAGGCAAAGAGTAATGATTGTGGAAAACAAAACAACTTTAGTCCAGCACATTTTTACATATAAACAAGCACACACACACACAACCACACACACACCACGCACACAGTTCCTCCCTGCATACGTTGACTTGTCAGCTTGAGATGGCTTTATCTACCATCCATTACTTTTATGTCCTGCCTTTCACCTAAATGGCCTCTGCATATTCACCACGGGACCTACTTGTGCATCCTGAGGGAGAGGACACACACAAGTGCACAAACACACACATGCACACTCTGTCAAAGGTTGGCCGAGTTAGATTTACAGCCTGGGACCATCACCTGTGACTTAGCGCCTCTGAAATTAGTCACAAATAGCATATTAGGGCAGCTAATCAGGCACGCCTGAGCACTTGGCTTTCTTTATGTGGTCATAAAGGGGAGAGTATATGGGCACCCTCAGGCCTTGGGGTGAATGATTGTCCTGACCTCCAGTGAACCAGAAGCCACACACAGCTGGGGAGGGATGTGAGGCGTAGGCAGAGGCACTCCCACAAAACTGGTCTTTGATACACATAGGACGATGACGATGACGGTGCCATTGCTTCTCCTTTTACTGTTGCTCTGTTTAGCTTTAGAAATAAGATGAATAATGCGCAAACTGAGAGAAGATAACAGTAGCTTAAGAAAATACTTTATTCTTCTCCACCTGATATTTAAGAATATATTTAGTTGAAATACACTTGAGAATGTTATTTTTTAATTTCTTTTTCTTTATTCCTTCTTTCTTTTTAAAAGAAAAGGCATGTTAGTGAATGCACATGCATTAAAACTAAAGATTTCAAAAGATTTCTTCATTTTTTTTTCCTAATTCTAATTTGCAAATTTTTTTTTAAAATCTAATTGTTGCTAATTAGATACATAATCCACGGATGTAAAAGAACCTTGAGCACAACTTGCATTCTACAGCTATTATTAGGTATTTCTAACACAGGACTTCAGTCTCACCATACCTTCACGCAAGCAAGTGGACTTTGTCGGACACAGAAAACTCTGACACTGCCGAGAAACCTCAGCCCCTCATAAAATAATAAAACTATTTCTTGCTCTCTGACTCAAGTCTGTCGAGTGAACAGGAGAGGGCACAAGGGTTGAGAAATGCATAAAAGAAGTGGAATCAAGGAAGAGGAGCGGAGAGATGGAGCAAAGGGGGAGGAATGAGCAAATGTAGAGAGGCGACGGGAAAAAATCACTTCTGTATATCTCACACGCGTACGCTCGTCCCCCACCGCGGGAGTGGTATGTTTTCACATCAGAATGATTGTTAGACAGTCAGATCCAATATGGTGATTCAGTAACTATTTAAACAGAGCTCAGATATTCTGCCCCTAATTGACTTGGTTTGGCCTCACTAAATCATAGTCTTTATTTAAAACAGCGGCGATAAAATGAGTCTCTCCCTCTATACTCTCTCTTCTCGCGCCTTCTCCCGCTCCCATCTCCCTCTCCTTTGTGATTTACCATTGAGGAGATGAATTTGAAATTTCAATCATGGAGTTGTTAAATATTGATGGGCCTTCTAAGTCGTTAACGAGGTCTCGGCAAGGACGGTGGAAATCGGCTCCTCGCTTTGCCGGCCCCCAGCTTCACTGCAGCTCCGCCATCTAGAGGGATCCGGCCGGGTCAGGAGGTCAATGTACCCGACCATAATCTTCCAACTTCTATGATATCTTTTAATGTCCCGCTAAGGCTATTCTCTTTAACGTCAGCTATTACATTACCATATGCAAAAAAAAAAAAGAAAGAAAGAAAGAAAAATCAAAAAACTTTCAAATTATGTATTATGTAGAGCAGCCTTGATTCACTGTTCAAGATGTGTCAATTATAATGAAAGCACTGGTGTGCGATTTGATATGATAATAGAAATCTTTAACTGGGTCTCAGCAGACCTCTTGTGTGTCAGGACTGATCACTGCTGAAAAGAATTAGCGCCTCCAGGCCACCGTAGAGCAAGGCAGCACTCAGATGGTTCAATATGCTGCGCCATAAAACCAAGATGAGACTTCTTTTATTATTGCTGCCGCCAGAACAAACTCCTGCCATCCAATCAATGTTATGTACTTTGAGATGTGATCATTACATTTTACAAACGATGTTTCACCAAATAAGATTTGTCTGTGCGGCGGGGTCACATTAATGGCTTGTTTCCTTGTTGGGTCTGACTCCAGACATCGTGTCCCTGACTGATAGCAGAGGTGGTACTTAGAGTTGCATTGCTAAGAATATGTGATTTTTATTATTTTTTTTAATCTGTAAATACTCTGTATTCCATGTTAATGTACGAACCTAACAACAAAGCTAATGTTTTTAAATACCAGACACAGTGAAGGCTGCCCTATAGGGAATTATAAATAATTGTGCTTTTTTTGTATTTTAGTAGAACAATCTAATTGCTAATGCTGGTTCTCATCACTTCTCAGAGTATCTCTGTGTTGGATTACAGCTTGAAACATATATATATTTATATGCACTGCTGAAGCTGAGAACTGGGAGTGCCGAAGATCGTAGATGTCACTGATGATAATGCAATAAAAAGCGTTTTGGGGGGTATCCGCACTCCCGCACTTAGGCTCTTGGCAGTGGTTTGATCAAGAGAGAATAAGCTTGTGACTTTTCAATTCCAGCTATAATTTGTTTCGATATTACATCTCCCGGACAGAGCAAGTGATGGAATTTTTCCTATCCGAGGCTCAGGCAGAGGGGAGGCTGACGATGTCCAATAATAGGTTATCACCGACCATATCTTTTGCAAAATAGAAACGCAACACATGTACATCTGTGGCCTAGTGTCAGAGCCTTAAATATACATCAGAAATGCATAAAATGTGCTGATTGCCATTCTTTTCCAACAGCGTGTCAAGCCCCGAATTTATTTTTGTTCTGGGGCTTCCAGATTACTATGAATTGCCAGTAGCCTCGCTTGACATTGATGGCTTTGAAGAAAGTGACAACATTAAATTTATTTTCTGTGTACATATGTGTGTGAGTGTATGCGACTGGACAATGTACCAGTGTTTTCTCTTAGATTGCTCGAGGTCCATCAGCAAGAGCCAAGGCCTTTCATATCGTATGTAATTTACTGGAACCACATATAGTAGCAACAGAACTGCAGGAACACTGATCAGATCTCTGGAGCACTGTTGGTTCTCACAGGAAATGTAGCTGACACAAAATGAAAACTCTACTATTGTGTTTCTAAAGACATATCCTTGTTGAATCCAGTCCAAACTCTCAATCAGATGCTCTGGTGTGCCTCCTCCGATTTTAAGACTAGTAGGTTTTCCACATATTTCTCTCGTGTGTTGCACATTAATTCTTTGATTTTTCAGCTTTTTTCCCCTCAAAGTCAAAGTATCAGAACTGTCCGATTATCTAACTTTTATAGAAGATCTTTTACAGGTAAATGGAAAATGCAGGTGAACAGTCAGGAGACGGGATAAAGAAAGAATCAAGTGTCTAAAACAAAAAACAATAACAAAGACATACCCATTAATTTGCTTTCTTAGTCAAACTTTTGAAAGAAAAAGGCCGGTAAGTGTAATGTGTCCTGAACTACAACCATTTTTACCTGTTCTATAAAAAAAAGAGGAAAAACTCCCTGAATGAACCGGCTTAATGAGAAACCCATTTGGACAGAGGCATCAAGCTATTGACCTCTCTTGAGGCTGTGAGGAGTGAACGCTTTCACATGTTACTGTCTATAAATTTTAGCCGTCGACACGGAGCCCTATTTCATCAGGGGCCAGCCTGACGTGCCCTTCGGATTGATGTTACCTCTGCCCATTTGTCTGTTTTACACTCCTTAGTGTCTTTGTGGTCCGCTAGACCTGCACCTCTTCAGCGTGATTGGGTATTGACAACAAATCAAAGGGGATAATATATGGTGATGTTTGCCAGTGTCTCAACAAGACAAGATAGTTGCACGGCCGCCTGGCTGGTTTACATGTGTTCTCTGTGAATATCAGAGAGACTGCATATCGATTTCCCAGCTCACAAAGACTCATTCTTCTTCTGGTGGCCAATACCTAGTTTAGTTAAAAGTGTGACAATAAAGAGGGCTGGGGGGCAGTGAGCTTAAAATTAAGCCATACTTGACATGCAATGAAAGACCCCTTTCTGTGGAGAAGGCTCTTCATGACTTAAGTAATAGACTGGGAATGCAGTTATTGCTTAGCCTTCAGAATTCCTTTGCTTACGAGGTAATGTGTATATCAGAAAAGTTTGTTTTCTGCCCCTCAGGCCTACTCAATAAATGAACATAACAGCGGGTCCTTCTCTCTCCCTCTCTGTCACACACACACACAGTGGTGCACGCACACACACACACGCACACACACACCTACATACATGCGCTCACACACACACACACACTCACTGAGCATCTTTGAAATGGGTTTTGTATTGATTTTTGTAACTACCCTGTTAGATGACGTTGTGCCTTAGCGTGTCATTTCTAGATGGCCCTGCCCCGAGCAGGTCATTGAGGTGCTAACTGTCATTTGGAGGGACAGAAAAGCAATCATAGCTTTTTCATTACTTACTGTTTTCCCTCCCTCCCCCTCCACATTTTCACTCTCTTTTTACCCCCAGTAGTGGGATCGCCTGACATATTATGGCTTCTGTGATTTAACTGCACTCTTAAATTAAGTGCTGGAATATCAAGCTGTAGCTTTAGAAAAATAAACTCTGTGTCAAGAGATCAAATACCCTGGAGGTCAAAGTCATGAACTTGTAGTGGTGCACTCATCAATTTCAAACTTGTATGGGCTTGTTCTGTTTTAGATACACAGGAGCAGAAGGTTGCAGTTTGATAATGGCCGGGTATATGGTGTTCTGATTTCATTTCGCAATATCTATATGTGCTCCAGTACAATACAGACTATAGATGAAATTATAGGGCATACGGTGTCTCCCTAATTACAGTTAATGCTATTTTTTTTCTTCTGTCTTTTAAAAAGGGTTAACAGAAGCACTACGTGCTCCCTGGGACTTTTGGATTGTAGTTTTTTCTCTTAAATTTTTAGCCTTAGTTTGTGTTGTGCTTTCAAAATAGTTAATAGTTCATTTTAGTCCACCTATCATCACTATACCTATGTAGTTTGTATATTTCATTTCTAACAAAAATCTCTAATTAATAAATGTTAAAACAGTAACTTAATTAGTGCAGGAAATACCTGAAACTGCTTCGTCATAGGTCTCATTTCTGAAAAACTGAGAAATCTATTCAACATGAGATGATCGGAGTCATAGGAGTCATAACACTTTTGCTGTTTGTTGTAATGGACTGGTGTGCACATATCAGCTGGCGCAGAAAATTGGACCAATAGAGACAATAGTCCAAGGATGACGAGATCAAAGACAAATAATGTGGACCACTTACTCTGAGTTGTGCTGTTGCTGCCACTGCGGAGTGCTGAGGGCTCTTGTTTGGTTTTAATCAATGAGCCTGCTCAATGCCGCAGCCTTGCACTGACTCACATCACTTTATCGGGAACTTAATCACCTGGGCCATTTTTAATTCAGTGGAAGGAGTAATGAGTGATGTCACTGTTTCCTTGGGTTACAGTAAGAGCTTTGGAAGAAGGCCAGAGGAAATAGTCACAGATGACTAGTATGAGCCCCATTTATCTACCTTAGCAAGGAAAGTTAATTTACTTGAAGTGTAAACTCAAAAAGACATTCATATTATTTATAAGATGCAGTTTATTGCAAACACATGCACTTTTGGTCACGAAATATGTATGACAAATATGCCATTTCTTTTCAATTATGAGACCAGCGTGAGCCTATAAAACTCTTTTACTGACTTCACTCCTTGTGGGGGTCACCTTCAGCTCAGCCTTGCTCTAATAATGGCTTCAGAGAAGGACAGAGAGTAAGGGATGAAGAACAAAGAGATTAGACCAGCATGTATCTCCCTCACTATCCTCCCCCAGTCTAAATATTGTTCTTTTTATACGTTAAGTGGCAAAGAGGAATTATGGGACCAGATTCATTAACGGTTAGGCATAAGGTTAGCCTTTACATCATATGCTCAATGTGACCCCATTACTCTCCATCAACTTATCCATGCAGACATCCTGGGGACCTGAGCTGTGGCCCTGGACAACCCTTGTAAGCTCTCCAGAAGCCGGCAGGACCTGTCTGCTTGCCCAACCACCCCACGGGGTCCCTTGAATATGCACATTGAAAACCAAACACATGCAAAAAAATCTTCTCCACATACTTGAGCAAAGACACACAAATGTATACACAACAAAGAGTGGATGCATGCAAAGCAAGGTTACAGTAGAAATGTGTTAAAATTTACACATACACACACATAGGAGTCCATATGCCCGCTTGAAACCCTGCTTGTCCATCGTGCCACTGGAAGATTGTGCTTCATTCCACTGAAGGTGTTATGGGCTGTTATCAGCAAGACCATTCCATGGATGGCTGCCCTAATTGAGAATAATGAGGGTCACATTGAACATATGGTCGCTGTTGTGTCCCCTTTCCCCCCGTCTTCTCTCCTTCTCTCTCTCTCTCTCTCTCTCTTCTCTCTCTTCCCAACTCCCCCAGACAAAGGGTTCAGTCAAACTTTGCCAAGGCAAAGCAAAGATCTTTGTGGCAAGTGGAAAAAAGAAAGGACACTGCTAAAGTTCTTCTCCTTTCCCGCTGACAAGTTAGAGTAATGTCTATATAATCAGAGAGAGGGGCAGCGACCGGCCAATCGGTTGACAGTGAAATGCTAACCCCACTGGGACAAACAGTGGTGGTGGAAATACTGCCTAAGCATTGTGCTGATATCAAACTCCTTTGTTCTACATGTGAATCTGGACATTCGCTCTTCATTACCAAGGTCCTTCTGTCATTGAGAGTTTAAGAATAGAAGCGCCAGCATATTTTAACACCGTACATCTCACAGACGGACCGTCACAAGTTAGCTGATAGCAATTAAGCTTGCACGTGTACAGTATCAAAAAATAAATAAATAAAGGGAAAAAAATGAAGCCAAATGTTATTTGACCTGATGTTAAAATGCATGCATTGCATTTTTGTAGTATCTCTGAGGCAGCGCTGCAGGAAGGACATGATTCAGTGTGGATTAAAATGAATGTCAGCTGGAGTCAGGAACTTCGTTTACTGTTCTCGAAGCAGATATGTGATATGGTTGGATTTCAAAATAAATCTTAGTAGCCTGCCACTATCATGTCGTGTCTTTTGTCATTCAATATGTCGGCACAGGAGATATCTAATGTACACAGTTAAAAATCTGCCCAACTTGTTTTGCGCGGGCAGATTCATGTCCCGAGCTCTGAGCACTTCATCAACACAACCTCCTGATGAAATAAAAATCCTGGAGCTGTTCCCGGTAATAACACTGTTGTGACTACAAGGAATTAATCTACTGAGACATCTCTCTTGCTTTGTTTCGAATGTTAAAATTGCCTGCCCTTTCTTCGCTCTAGGAAGAGCTCTTCAAGCGCTTCATTAATTGCGCCGACATTGCGAAGTTTTATGTTTTCCAAGGAGTTGTCAGGTCTCCAATGCTCCCCCCCCCCCCCCCCCCCCCTCCCCCCAC
>VUQR01000891.1:53849-85052 GCA_015108515.1 Hemichromis elongatus
CGATGGGTAAGAATAGTATACTTACTTTTCTTACACACTGCTCACACACCAATGTATTTCGTGCCATCCAGCCATTCACCCATTCACCCACTCATCCTCCAGTCCTCTTTTCTCCTCTCTCCACTTCTCTTTAACTTTTTTGTTGTTTAGTTTTTAAAAAATAATCATTTGTAGCCTTTTTCTCGCACTGATGAACATGTGTGAAGTAGTAATAGGCAGGAAGATAAGGAGGAAAACGTTTGAGAAATTATTTCTAACCTCCATGGCATGCCATTAGTGTACCCTGGTGTTACATCCTGGTGTCATGCTTAACAAGTTAGGAAGCAAGTTAGCAATTATGTCCACCTATTGCTCAGGTTTCCATGGATACACTGGACAGGTTAATAAAAATAAATAAAAGACAGTCGAATATTTTTAATCACTAAGCTCTTTTATTTCGGCTACCTGTATTTTTGAATGACCTCGTCTTCCTCTCATAGCCATTTGGTTCATGACTTGTTCTTCCTATGTGGTGAATGCTGCATCATTTTTCATCAGTACATTACCAGCCCTGCCAATTTGCAGCCTGTTGAGACTCAAAGCAAAAGTTTTTAATAGGTGTCACTGTAAAGCTTTGAAAACTCTTCACCAAGTCTGTGTGGTTTCTATTTCCAAAAATTGGACAACACTGACATAAAAAGCGAATACTTATTACTTTTGGTTTTTTTGGATTAATTCTATGATTAATGCAACGAGAGGAGCAAAGATTTGGAGATGTGAGTGAGACTAAGGTCAGGCTGTGTGTCTCCCTATGGAGCAGCAAGTGAACTGTATCCTGTGCCAAATGGCCTACACCACACTGTTCTGCCAATCTGTTGGAGTTTGGCTCTAAACTGCATCTGCGGACATCCTCGGGCCTTTGGTGGGGTGCTTCATCATTCCACCAATAGATTTCAAACTTAGATTTTGGCAAGCCACATTTTCATCATTCTTATTTCTATGATTCGCCCTCGAATGGATAAACCGCTCCTTAAACCTACTTGGTGAAGACTCATTGTGGAAATTCTACCTGCAATTGTCTGCAATTGCGAAATGATTGAAAGTGCTCAGTCCACTTTCGGGATGCAGCAGAAAGTATTGGACTTACAGTGAGGGCCATGTCAAACAGAATTGCTGAACACATAAAGTCAAATGTCAAGAACTGTGCACTCACTTTAAATGATTGTTCATCACCGTGATGGATTTACTAGGAGCAGGAATGTTGTTTTTATTCTCAAATGAATCTGTTCAGGACTTTGATGGGGGCCATAAAGAATGACATATTTATGCGGGCTAGGTGGTTTGACAAGGACAGCCACAGTGAATTATTACAGTATACAGGAAGTAGGCTTCAGTGGAAACTTGCCTTCACTGTAAATTGTATAAGAATACTGGGGCATTAAGTGCAAGCAGCCAGTACGTTAACAGGGCAAAAATATTTGCAGATTTTTGCAACAACCTAGGCAATCACCATAACATGGTTTTTGTATTCATTCCATTTATATATTAAAGCGGTCCAAAAATACTTTCTTTAAATAATCAATCATATGCTGCTGCACTTTAGTTTTGCAGCCACAGTACTTACCCGTGACACATTATCCCACCGTGCACACTGCCCCCTCCTCCCTCAAGGCCTTATTAGGAACAAGCACCATTAAAATTTATCAGCCACCACCATTTTATTGCAACCTGTATCATAAATCCTATCGATGGTGGCAATATATAACTGTTTGTAGTTTATTATGAGTCTTATATTGTTATTTTCCTTACAGGGCACAGTTCTGTTGTCTGACCTTCTATAAATCAGCTCTCCTTAATTAACTAAGCTGGATACTAACTACCAGTTGCATTTGGAGAATTAGATATTGAATATCTATGCAAGTTACTGAAATTCCAGTTGCATTCAATTGTCAGGAAAAATGTTGCTGTTGCCTATATTAGTACAAAACAGTGGAGTGCACACTGAGAATTATATGGATAATAATACTTTATTAAATAGACTGGTAGCATTTTCTATTACAGCTCAGTAATAAGTGGTAATAGTGGGGTAACAAGGCAGAAACAAGAAGTTAATAATATAGTAATTACTGTTATTAGCACTCAATTACCAAAGTAATAACCAGTTACTATCCAAGTAGCATGGTAGCAACAGTTACAGTTGAGTAAAATGGCACTAACATTTATGTAATTGGATAGTCAGTTCCACAAACATGGGGGTAATAATATGACAATAAAGATTTCCCCATGAGGCAAAACCAATTAGTAATGGGAGTGTTATACCTTGGAAATGATATGATGACCTGCTAGAAATAAGAAGGTAATATCTGCAGTTTGAGTTTTCAAATTTTTATACAGAGTTTCAATTGTGACAACTACATAATAATAATACAGTAATCTTGGTTCTTCTTTCAAAGGTTAAGGTGAGGAATCAGAATCAGAATATAACTGTCCAGTTACAATGTAACTATCCACCCCCAGTGAATTTTTTTGGTGGATTATTTCTAATTATAGAGATTAAATATTCCATTGTGTTCCAATATGCTTTTTTTGGGGGGAGAAAATTAAATAGATAAATTCATTATTTTACTGTTTACACAAATTAAATTGGTGGATGTTTTTAAATAAAACAAGGAATATCAGTAAAATTGTTGCTTAAAGAACTCTAAGTTGTATCATGCTTGCTTTAATATTGTAACATAGCTTCGAATCTTTCAGTATGCAAGCGGGCGGCTTGGAGCTACCTGCTCCACGAGAGGCTGGATCTTTGGATGATTAGAGGTCAATGAGTGATGAATGCAGCGAAGCCCCCCACAACCCACAACTGGATAACTGGGAGAGCATGGATGACTTCTTATTTTTTTATATTGAGCATTTTAAATATGTATTCCATGACCACTTTCTTTTCTACCATGAAATATTTTTACAATGTAATGTATTGTTCTTTAAGGGTGTTTTAAAAGGTCATTGACATGCTACTAAATCGAAACAGGTAATAATATAAAGCATTAAACATAATATTTACATCATTGCTTTTAGGAAAGCAGAACTCTGGAAACCTAAGGTAAGAATTTAAGCATAGTAATATAATAATACTATACAAATATGCTGAAACATCAGCCAAGATGTTTACCTTTTTTATGTCTACCAAGTTATTATGCTACTGTTATTTCAACATTATGACCTCCAGGTTTTGGGCCCTTATTATCCAGTTACATACATTTCAGTGTAATATTACTGAACTGTAACCACGTTTGTTACCATGATTTTACATGGATATTAACTGGTTTTTAATTTAGCAATTGAGCGGTAATAACTTAAAAATTACTATATTATCACATTCCCATCTCTGCCTTGTTACCCCACTAGTACCACTCTATTAGCAAGGTGTAATAAAAAGTGCTACTGATATACCTTTTAATTCACGCTGCATAGATTATTGCATTATCTGAAGCTACAAAACAGTTTTAACAGCATTGTATTAATGAATGTGCATACCTTTTAAATATGTAAATATAGTTGCCAATAAAGAGTGAAATAGTCTCACAGTCTCTTACTTAATACATCCACTTACAGTATAATGCTTAACTACTTAACATAGTGGCGTTAGGCCGTCTTCTAATGTGAAATCGATAACCACACGAATAATTTTATCCCTCAAGAGGAACCAAAAACATTATATTAAATATTAGAGATGAAATATTCTAGCCTACAGTCAGTTTGAAAAACCAACAATTTGAGTTCCCGAGCTACCATACAGTAACTGTGCACTGCTCACATCAGCATGCCATGATTAACCATTGTACAGTCACTTGTTAAAGAAAATTCCCTGTACAGTACATAAACCTATAATTGCTGTCGCATAACCATTCCCACAAGAGAGAAATGGAGATGGTGAAATGGACTTTCACATTGTGTCTCATTCTTCAGGAGAATGGTACGTTTGTCATTTATGTATATATATTTCAAAGGGCTACTCCTGTAAAGCAATCCACTAGCATTCCTCCCCTCCTTGGTCTGTTCTGTGGGACTGCTGTGTTGTCTACTGTGGCATGTGGAGTTTGAGCTGGGGAGTTAAATGGATTAATTACCTTTAAGGTCCTTTTGTGTCTTTTATTTCACAGACAGACTCACTGGGGGCTTTTGAAATGCCCGCTCCCCCATTTCTAATGATATAATCACGTAATTAGGTGATTTTCAAATGGAATCGCCACATAAGCAGGGGGTTAATTTTCCTCCCCGGCCCATTCATCTGATTTGCTGGTCTTTTCGTTCGCTACTTCCACCAGTGTCAGTTCAGAAATAGACTAAAGGAGGTTACATGACACCAAATCAGCATAACATAGCAGAATGCTGCTTTAAAATTACTGTACTGAACTATGATTTCACAGTTATATGCCCTTCAGACCATAGTAGTGTTGAAGTAAAAGCTCAGCAGCCAGTATGTTACTTAAAACCATGAAAATTAAATGTAGGATTGTGAAAGACTGTTTATGTGATTTTTTTAAACCTAAAGAAAGTAAATTGGTCTTAAACTTTAAAACATGAAGGCTTTTACGAAGCGCTAAAACTGTAAAAAGTTGCAAACAGCTGTTTGGAAATCACCTTTAGTCACATTAACTAAACGTTAACGAATGTGCTGCTAGTTGATTCGTGTTGAGCTGTGTGTGAGACTTTGTGAATAAATGCACTTTTAAACAAACAAACAACAAAAGACATAAGGACAAGAAGCCACTGGTTTAATTTGAGGGTTTGTCTTGTTTAACAAAAGCCCAAGCAAACGATTAAATACTGAGCATGCCTGTCGTTAGCGAAAAGGACTATTTATTTGAGTTCTGGTGTTTTCATAATAGTATGACATTTCCTAAACCCCAAATATAAAGATATTTAAGAAGATTTTATAGGGCATATCAATAATGCAGTGATCTGACTTGTTTGGAGGGATTTGAGACGACAAGAATAAACCGTCAAACGTGCAAAGACGATAGGCACCTGGTGCTTTAACTGGGCAAAAATACATTTTGATATAAAAAAAAGTGTATGTAACGTATAGAATATAATTCTTGTGATCTGTCAGCATTATGTGCCTCCAGTCAAAGCAGAAATCCCTAGTGTATACTGTCTATAAAACTAAGAATTTATTCCCAATTACAGGGGAGAGAAAACTGAATAGAAAGGATATCCAGTTTCACAGAGAACAGTATCACGGTTCAATGTATACCTCAATAGAGAGAAAGAAGGCGGTAACGCCTAGTTTCCAGAAATCTTAAATAAAGATTTCCTTCCCTTTTGGAAACTCTGCGGTGACCTAGATGAAATGCTGTCCTTATTGACTCTGAAGATAGGTCCAGTGCTCATGAACACTTGGGCATGGGTGAAAAGGTCTAATATTTGATGTGAAACAAGAAGGTGGCCTTTCATTCACACCACTGTGGGCTTTCTTGAGAACAATCAACAGCTCTCCACAGCAAGAAAGCGTGAGGAGCAATTCCTGTCTGCTCTCAGTCACGGGAGGAGAAGGAATCAGATAATTAAATGTGAGAAACAGCATAGAAAGAGAGAAAGGGGATGGACCTTTATGCACGGCTACCTTCCTGAGGCTACCTGCTCAGGCGTAGAGCTAGTGACCAAGCTAGCCATGGTGGTATATGCCATGAGCCCTGCAGCGTGGAAACGGTAACGGAGCAGACCGTGACAAAAACGACTGCACAGCCTCTCAATGCTCCACCTAGCAAACACAGACGGTTGTCAGGGACAGGCAAGTCAGGCATGTCCTCTTCAAGTGGCACCACGTCCATCAGAGCCCATTCTGAAAGGGCCCTCTTGCTGTTTGCATGGACTGAGCTCCAATGATATGCCTCACTCCCCTCTGAAACTCCAATGGCTGGTTTCAGTGTCAGAGCAATGGAAGAAGAGGTGTTGAGTCGCAGCTATTGTTAGAGACAGATAATAGGAGAGAGAGGAAAGTGTTAAAAATGATTGAGCCTCTGTTGGGGCTCAGCGGAGAGATCTGTGGACTGAATCACATCATAATAAGGAAGTGAAGCGGAGCAGGTCCCTTTTTTATTCTCCTTCAACAAGGCATTACATGGCAGCCATGTTTTGGTCTTGTGGTCAAATATGCTGAAACAAAGAGGTCATATGAGGAAGTGAAGCCAGTGAACACGTGAGATATGTAAAAAGAAATACAAGATAAAGAGCAAGGAAATTAATCAAATATTAACGCAATGCAAATAATAATTATAATAATCACATATGTGATTAGTGATTAGTCCAAATGTAAAGCTAATTAATTTTATAACAATAAATTTACTGAATTTAAATAACTATATTGTTAATTGTAAATTCAGCAAACACTTTGTAAGGTAAGAAACATATCAGTTTCCTTTTTAAAAATAATAATAATATTTAAAATAGATGAGGATGGAGAATGGCTTTGTTGTCCTCTGTGATATAACCGTATTATTTCTAATGAACTATTTCTCTAGTGGCAATAAATATCCTAAATCATTGCTGTTTGTGTGTGTTTCATGTGTTGTTTTCTACCGGTGTGCATTTGCTTCTAGGTCTCACATGAATACAAATACCTCTGTTGAGGGTCAGTGAGAGAAGAGCTTTCTTCACTCTATTGACTGAAAATCTAGTTGTCTCATCTCTCTAACCAGATGTCTTTCCCCAAGCATCTGTTTGTATTAGTACTGTAATTGCTGGTGATAATAAGCCCATTGATTCAGTATCTAAGGAAATAGTCAATCAGAGCAGCTCATTCGTCTTACTTTTCCTGACAGTTTTCCCCTCTAGCTAAACACACAGTGCCAGGGCCTGGGCTTTGTTGACTGGATTGGAAAAGCAGACTGTGGTTGGCCAGCCTGTCGACTCTGAGTGAGTGATGGGATTGGTGCAAACACACCAGTGACCCGATGGCCCTTACAGGAGGCCCAGGGTGATAGATGTGTTGATTTGTTTATAGAAGCCTAATTCCATTCTCTCTTCTATCTCTCTGTCCTCTTTCTTAGAGTCTGTCCATGCTTCTTTGTGTCTGCAAAATCACTTTTTCCCCCTTCTATCTAACCTCTCCTACTTACTCCAACCATTCAGCGCCTCTCTGTGCATAAAATAAAAGCTGTTTAGCAGTGACTGTTTAGGCCATCAGTTACAATCACTGTCTTCAAAATAATCACCTCTGTGGTGCAGTGTTTAATGCATTTACCTTACATGGGGGAGATTAGCTGGTTTTAGACCAGGAGGAGACACAGATTCGGCCTCAGGGCCACACATTACTGTACACCTAGTACTGGAAAGATTGTGCTTATATAAATCCTTTATACCATCTGGGAATTCGAAGAAGTAAATAAATTCTTCTTGAAGACAAAATCATAGGCTTTCTCCTCTTATCAGCAATATTTAAGTTAATATGTCTATTAACACAGATACAGGCACTGAAAGAAGGTGCGGTGCTTTTATATCTGACAGCTAATTAGTATTATAAAACTCGACAAGCTTATTTCTGAAGTGATAAGAACCTGTTAGTTTAATATATTATTAATAAATAACTTTCCACTTTCGGCTGTGAACACATGATCTGGCACTATTTGTTTCACTCCATTAAACAGTAGAAATCCGAAGGGCAAATAAATCCTAAATGCCTTCACAGAATGGAATGAGAGTAAAAGTGAACCGTGCTCTGCCTAGTTAATAAATGTCCCATTCAGTGTGCTAGGTGTCCAGCTCTGCAACTTCAGAAGCTGTAATATTGTCAGAAATAAATCACTGAGCCTTAGCCACAACTAAACGTGTCCATTGGGTGAGGTTAAAGGGCAGAGCCACCCATTACTCTGTACTGCCAAAGGATCATTATTATCATGTCAATTATGCTACAAATGAGACTTTGTGATAAATCTTTTCCCACCGTAAGCTCACAAATGATCCACAATCTATCTTTTTTTTTTCTTTTCTATTGGATATTGTGAAATTGCTGGCACTGTAAAAAGTGTGATGCATTGTCTAAATAATTTTTAATATTACATATTTCAGTGTGAACAACCAGAAAAAAATATTTAAAAAAATTAAACTAACTCTTCTCTTTAAAACTCTAATTAGCAATGAATAGGGGGAGGCACATGCGTGTGTTCACGAAAATGGAAATGCAAGCACATTAAGCAAAAGAGACACTGAAAAGGAATGAGATCTTTACCTTTGACACGCACATATACACATCTGCGCACTCCTCAACACACACACGCAATCACAAGAGCAGAAAGAGGAGAAAGTACGAATTCTTTACGGCCTGTCACAGTGTCAGAAGCAACTTTACGGTGAGCGTGTCTTAATATGCATGGCCTCTGAAAACTGCGCTGCATTAGCAAAACATATGGCGACTTAATGATATCAATGAAGTGGCCATGAGGGCTGCCTAGGAGCAACTAATCTGTTAGATGTGGATAGTGTTGCTCACTGTGCCCCACTGTTTCCTTCTGACTGATAGAACAAGCCAACGCTACGTCCATTAAGATCAATACGCCAGCCATTATGATTGTAAAAAGCACATTTACTAGGGTTGTCAGGCTCATTATTGCAAGCAGATGGCAGACCTTGCACTTACAATTCTAGACAAGGAAAGCAGTGACAAGACTTTAAATTAGAATCTATAATGCTAATCTATGGCCTGTTGGTTCAGTGGAGATAAAAAATGCATTATACATTACAAGACAGTGAGTATTGGACTGGAGTCTTCTGAGTGAGTACAAGTACTGCAGAGCTATAGGGGGCAAATGTACTCACAGTAGCCTTGGGAAAAACTCTAAATGTGTGATAGAGTTGCATTTTAACAAAAGTTGACTATAGCCACAAATACATCAGTTGTAAATCTCTGTCCGGAGTTTATTCTTAAAGCCCTGGAGGGTTTGTGTTACACTAATTGGTGAAGGCTCTTTGGGGTTACCGTAGTTCTGGACCAATACTGTATTGTTTTTAATAGAAAAACAATAAATTTAACAGGATAGACAGGGATTGATTAGAAACTGATCCATTCAAATGAACAGAAATCCGGTTTTCCTGACATATTGTTGTATTTTCCGCAATGTGAGAGATGTAAAATGTTGTGTTTATTGTCCACATTTTAATCGAAAACCTTTTAGTATGAGGACAAAACATCATTCAAATAAAGGTGTTTGAAAATGCATGACTGTGATTTACAAATCCGTGAGCACGGATAAGGAATCCAAGACTGAGGTTTTGTATAAGACATTACTGATTTACACTTGAACCTAAACTTCTGCTGAGCTGAGCCTAGTTAGCAGATTAATACTGTCACCTGTACACCAGAGAATGTGACTTGTGTACATATGAACACACGTGACGTTGCAGGTAGTGCAGAAGCACCTGTAGAGATGACGGATCACAAATCTTCACGTTGTGCTTTATAGTTATTTTATTGACTTAAATTTATGAATGCTAATAGTAATGCTAAAGCTAATATTGTACCAAAGTCACTGTTACTTCACACTTTGTCTGTAATAAAAAAAAAAATGCTTTTTGCAAAATGTCAGTATTATATGTGCACATGACTTCACAGTAGCAACCACCATATGCTTGAGTTACACTGATACATGTACTGTAAATGGTGTTTAATAGTAGAGCTGTTGAAATGACACTGAAGTGCAAATCCCTTTAAGGTTTCACTCAGGGACTCTGTTCTGGCATTGAAGTAAAGTTCACTTCAGCATCTTACTCTCAGTTTCCCCTTTAAAGAGGAAGTCATGCTCTGCTCTTGTTCATGCTGCTCCCTCTCCCTTCCTCTAGACGCTGCAAATAAATGGCTAAAAAGAGATCTACTTAAAGCTGTCAGAGAATGTCAGAGCCAACAGCCAGGCCATTCCGCACGACCTACTCCCTGACCCCCTCTTTTCAGGGGTCACTTGTAGGCTGCCTCTGGTGGGAGTGCGGGGTAGTCATGCACTGAATGACAATGCATAAACATATGAATTGCTCGGACTCAGTTGCTCCCCTTCAGTAGCTGTTGAAGAGCAGCTTTGCAAGTTTTGTAGAGTTTATCCTAATTTGCAGAGAATACATCCTTTGACATTTAGGAAATAATTAAGTTGGGTCAGAAAAAGACGCTAAGAGGGAAAATTTAGAGAAAATTGACTATTAAATTGTAAAATATTGTCGCTACATCTTTTGCATTTGATCACGTAATGACGCTAAATAGCTAGAAAATGTTCTTCCCTAGATCTAGAAGCTGTAACATAAACACAAGAGAGTAACAATACAGAAAGATTAATTTATTGATGAGACCCGGTGATCTGACAAGATGGTTAAAATGCATGTTTTCTACATCAATACAATACTGATTTTACCCCTCATTAAGCTGGACATATAAAATCCATAATTGGCAGAGATATTAGCCCATAATTACTGACCTCCTTTCATTGGAGATTTTGAAAATCTGCCCAGGTAATATGGCACAAATGATAAATTATTCCATTGCTTTGTGTTAATCACTACTGTGGAGTCATAAGGGCTTGGCCCCAAAGCTCAGTTTTAACATTAATGCCTTACCTCTCATTAATATTAAAAGCAGCCTTTAGTAAGGGGATGGATTGTGTGTGTGTGTCTTTAGAGAGAAAAAGGGTGACATGAGAGAGCCACATGATTCAGACTGGTGATATAAGTACATGGCAAAAACTAAAAAAAAAACAGCTGAACTGTTACAGGTTAAGATACTTCCTTAACAGTATTCTGTATTAATCTCTAAACCATTTCCGCTGGTCATCCTGTGCTTTTGTTTCTAAACTGAATTACATTTTTCCTTACATTTCTCTCCACATTTGCTTGATAAAGGGGCAATTAACTAGTGCCTGTGACAGATGTAAATTAGCAGTGCATAATTTCATATAAATCTAACACAAACATGAACCTGAGCAAAATAATAGGGGAAAGCATACTGGCAAATAAACACATGTAAAAAGGAGATAATATAGGCGGAGGCTGTAATACTTGGATAAACAGCAAGACGACAAAGGAATCGAAGGGAAATGACAAATAAGACAGATGAAGAAAAGGTAAAGAAGGAAGAGGATGTTGGTCGGCCACTAGCAAGGGGGCCTGAGTTTGACAGATGCTCGCGGTGATGACCATCTGCCCTGAACAGCAGAGGTGCTGAACTGCAGGTTTTAAAGCTGCTCCTTCCAACAGCTCCAAATGAAGCGAAGGAGGGGACCTCTGGACAAAAGGTTGTGCTAAGCGAGGAGAGAGGGCCACGCCACCGCTGTACAACTTTAATTTATGATGGATGAGATTGGAGGAAAGGTCAGGTGGTGATAAATATGAGAGCGTTTGTTCCGGGAGGTCATCAATTATGCCGCGGCTTCTAACTTTCGATCTTGCGGGCGAAATGGATCTCTTCTTTGTAAGAAAACTATCTCTCAGAAAATTGGAGGGTATTAATCAAAATGGCGATGAACTTAAATCTGAGACTTAGTCTGTCTCATTCTGTGTTTTGATGCGCAGTGTAATCCTTAAATACCATTACAAGGTATTTCTATTGATCCAAAACAGAGTACACCACTGATTCACACTTTTTGTCTCACTTGCAATTTTAATATACATTAGCCTCTTTTTCTGTAATGTACACTATGGCAAACGTCAACCTACAACATACCTGAGCTTACTAGTGTAAACAAAAATGAATATACATGATATTAGAATCTGTATGACAGACTTAAATCATATAAATGGTGCAATGTGTGTAAGCATTTTATGACATTTAGAACCAGATAATATTCTTGGACTCCTACACATAAATAACTTAGAGAGCACAACTCAACAACTCAACAGAATTAGTAAAATATTTTAAAATGACTGTTATAAAAATATCTTTATTTTGTTTGCCAATAATAAATGTGATAATCATGGTTAAGATTAACTTCTTAACATTAACATTTTAAAATTCAGTATGAGTGAATATTGTTAAACTTTACAGTTTATATTTGGTTAAAAAAACAAAAAAAAAACAAACAGTTTACTACTTACAGTAACACATTTTTAATGACGCATGTAAGGTTGCACTGCTTCTAAACAATATGCTAATGCGACATGAATGAAGCTCGATGTCCTTATTTGATATGTTTGATTTGTTAAACCATGTTCATACCTTGAGAATGCTGTGAATTTGTTTATTTTATGACCGATATATTGTTAATGACGTTACAATAAAACCCTTTGTATATGAATTGAAAAAAAAAAAAACAGTGTATTAACAGCTCTACACACATTCCCAGCCCTTAACATCCATTATTTCTGTGAAAGCTGTCAAAGAAATAGGTTAAATTCCATCCCAAGGTAATGAAATACAAAATTCTCTTCTTGAAAGGGCTAAAAGAAACAACAATGAGATCACAGTGGCTGACCTTTGACCAAGGCCACTGTCCTTTTATCATCTCAGTCCTTCCCCTTTTCTTCCCCTTGGCCAAAAAAAAAGCAGCTCCAGGAAAACTTATTAGCCTCCCTCTATTGTTTCACGAACTCAACCCAGTAATGTAGAAAAGATTGCAATGATTACGAGGCAAACTGAAGAAAACGAGACAAAAAAAGAAAAGGAGGGAAAAAAAAGATATGGGTTCATGGGACTGGAGTAAAAGTCCTTATTCTTTCTTCTTTGCGGTGTATTTCAAACCAGAGCTGAAGGGGTAATGGTCTTTTTATTCAGCTGACAAGAAGCCAGGATGTTGAGCTCCCGTCCAATCGATGGGTCTCCATTGTTTCCATGGAAGCCCACATAGACAAAAAAAAAAAAGCCTACTTGAATTATCTACTACAGACCCAAACAGCCGGGTTTAACACTGTTCAAAAGATAAAGCAGTACATTTGTATGGCCTCTGATGCCAAGCATGTGGAGCTCAGGGTTTATTAAAGTGTCTTTATACAGAAAAAATCCACAAAAATATTATTTTTTTGTGGATTTTTAAAAAAAAAAAAATACTAACACTCTTCTTAATATGAATAACTCTGTCATCTGGGGAAATATATTTGAATCATTATGTTCCCAAAAGTCAAGCTTGCGGTCTATGTACTGGAGCATCACATCTCCTTTTCTCTTTTGAAACCACCCTGGGTCTACAATAATATAGAGTCCCAATAACACTGAACAACAACAGTATGTTTCTCTGCTCACTTTTAATTGCTTATCTCACCTCTCCACCTGCCCAAGTCTTTCTTTGTAGGAGGACATCTTGATTGTAAGAAAACTATTAAAAACAGCTATTAAACCACAGGTCAACATTCATATTTTACTTACTACCTCAATAAACTTCCTCTTTGTAAACCTGAGAGACAAGTGTCACATAAAAAATACCAAATAAAAGATTCACAATCAAAGAACCTTTAAGTTGGCCGTGCACTTGAACAGGGGTATGCGGGGTATCGGGCCAGCTAACACTGTCACCAGCCCAACCCCCTTCCAACTAGCAAAAAAAAAAGGGTGGAGGTGGTGGGACTGTGCAATGAGGGGCTCCATTCTTGCCTCTCATGTCCCAGGGTATGGTGTTTGGGGTCTCCTAAATGTGCCATGTCGTATTGATCCATATAATCCTTCTGAAAAAACAGCCAGACTAGCACTTACACACCACCCCAGCTGAGTAAGGGCTATTGCTGCGCCACAAAGCTAATCAATTGTCTCTGTATGAAACGACTTGTCTCCCACATCACAATGTCAGTGTTTTCTTACCGTCCTTTTTTTACCCCCATTGTGGAACCTTACTTTAGCAAAATGCATCATGATGATACCCAGGTGGTGGGCTGGCTGGCGTTTTTGTATTTGTGCTGATGTATATAACACAAATCATTGCTATAAAGTACATGTATATCGAAGCACTTTTTTTATTAGAAGCGTTTTTACACAACTGGCTTAAAAATATAACTATAAAGTAAGGTTTTGGCAAGAAGAGGAAAGTTATTATAAAGAAACAAACAAATTAAGGCTGCCATTCAGCTGCGTGATCGGCCATGTTTTAAGGATAATGTGCATGACTGAGAGAGATCTGTGAATGATTAGCACTGCATTTGTTGCCATCTGCGCCTCATGAAATCAAATTAGCTGACATTTTGAACTTTAACCAAAGCTATGTGTGCTTAAATTAGGGAGCCACTATACTGTCCTTTGTGCTTTCTGTAACTTAACTGTTTTTTTTAAAAATCTGGGTTTGGTTTTTATAGAAAAAAAATACCATGCCTCAGCTCCAATAGCTTCAAAATGACACGAGTTTAAATAAGCAGTTCAGTATATATTTAAAAAAAAAAAAAAATTAAGGAACTCCTGGTTCTGAAATGCAATAATTTCAGGTTGTCAAACAGATGAAGAAAAATCCGAAAAGAAAACCAAGGAAAACACGCAGGAGACTTTGGTTGACCTCAAAAGTTCTTACACAGTTTGTTTTTATGTTTTGGACCAGAACATATGAGATACTACTGAGGGTCTGATCACTGTCTTATCTAGCAAGTTTATTTCAAGTGTGAAAACATGGTGATAGAAATGATGAAAAAAAAAAAGAAAAAAAAGAAGCTATTTTCCAAACTGCATGTTTGAAATTGTAAGCAACTAGGTTCACAGTGTCATCCTCATACTTGGTCGGTGCAATGTGACCAAACCGGGAAAGAAGAAGAAGAAGAAAAAAAAAAAAAATCACAGCACTCAGTTTTTCTGAAAGCTAATATGTGAACCACTGATGAAAAGTTCTTCCTTCAGAATTAAGTTGAATGTCCAGCGTTATCTCTCTGTTGGAATTTCTCTTATCACCCAGAGGGAAGCGAGTGACAGATTGATGCAAGTTCTTACCTGAGCCTCCTCACGTACCCTCTATATGTATCCTGCAATGGACAGATACTGTTAGTGCACCTCGCTATTTTATACTTAGACCTCTCAAAAGCTGTTGAGAGACGGGGGTAAAGGAGACAGTCTCGGGCATCTGTGTGCTTGGGTGGGAGGGGGATTTGGTTTCAAGAGATGCGGGGCTTTGTCTGCAGACCAAAATAATTTTGTAGCACAACATTCAGCCACAATAAAGCAACAAATATCCTGTTTGATTAGTTTTTTTTATTTCTTTTTTTTTTCTTATAGGTCTTTCTACTTTTTCTTTTAACTTCTTAAATTGTTCTTCTTTCTTTATTTTTTTTTAAACAGAACCTCAAACCACAGAGCATGAATATGGACGCTGAGGAAACTGAGATTTTAAACCACCGCAAATTTTACAAAAAATAAATTACAGCTGCAGATTCACTAAGTTAAAACCACTGTTTTAAATTGATTGCTTTCATTCCCGGGTTACAGAAACTTGGGATTGTCTGTCATCTACTTTGAGATGCACTTAAATTGGCTGTGGGTAACGCCTGATTAGCTAGCCTCCCAGAACAGCTTCAGACAGCTTTATTCGCTGGTAGAAGTGCTTACTGCATGGCCCCGAAACAGGACCACCAATTAATGTATGAGAGGTTATGATCCGAGATCAGTAGTTATGCTTTAATATGCTTTGGGCGTACGGATTGTGACAGTTATGCTCTCTACATTCACAGGTAACTTTACAACCTTTGTTGAGCTGTGAATAGAGTTAAACTCACCACTTGTAAAATGTGTGATCCAACCTTTTTTAGAGGGTGTAATAACTGTGAAGCCTGTACTCTGTGAGCAGGGTGTAGAGATGCTTATAATTATGGAGTTTCAGAGTGCATAGACATTTGCGATATTTGAGAAAACCTGCATTAACAATGATCAAAACTTGACATCCTGACAGTGTATCGCTCTCTGAACGGCAGCGAGCACTCGTGATGACCTCTGACCTAACACTAGTCTGAGAAGATCAGAACAGCTGAATACATCTAAAGCTGGGGTGCTGAAGTTGAATCCCTTTTGCTGAGCTATCGGAAGAATCTGCCTCCTTCTGCATACCAAGACAGGGCTTATACTTCACCAATAATCTGCACCTGGACAGTGTTGTTCTACTTGTGGGCTTATCTAAGAAGTCATACGTTTTATCATTCACCAGGTGCAGCCAGGACATGGTTTAAGGCAGACAGAGTCTCTTTATCGAACGAATATATCTCGGTGTCTGATGCCAGGGATTCAGAGGGGAAATGACGACGCTGGAAACTGGTGTGATGGATAATGTAAAGTCTTGTTGTTTTGGTTGAAAATCAAGTAAAAATGAGTATTACATCGGCAGTTTAGAGAAAATTTATAAAGCTCAGACTAATAGTAATCATTTGCGGGGTTTCAGAGCACAATCAGCAACAAGCTAAACCTGAATGTATAATAAATATCACAACTAGAGCTAAAAATATAAAACTATATTTAAAGATGACTACAAAGGGTTATTCAATGCAAAAAGACACAGAAAAAAGAACCTGTTACAATTTCGAAGACTCAGATACAGAAAACATGAAGCTTTAAGTGCAGAGGAAGCAAAGCATTGATCAATATATTTTGTGGGGTAAAAACCTCTGATTTCCACCAAAAAAGGCCAATTTTTGCATTGTCAAAGTCACATAGAAGTAAATTTTAAAAAAATGATCCCTGTGCATTGTTTTATACTTTAGTACCTATTGACAGATCCATCCATCTTAATGATATTCAGTGAACACTGTATATTCCCACATACTCATATTCCAGTGAATCTATCACGTCTCTCATGAGCAGAGAAGGAGAAGGATAGAAGACAGAAAAGCAGGAGTCCATCAGGTGATGTATTACCCTGTAGGCATTGTAATTTGTTATATAAGCTTCATGTAAGCTCAGCGGCAAGATTAAAGACCACCAGTTCAGTGTATCAGTCACCTGTCAACTGCTGGGTCAATTTCCCTTTAACCCTTGTTTTGTGGTTCATAACCCTCTTAAAAATATGACACTGTCAATCAAAGTGTAGTGGCCAAGCATTCTCTCACTGCCCCGTTTCTCTGCTTTTAATGAGAGTTTATGCACAATTCACCCAGAAGAAAAGATGCTACGTTGATCATTGTTATTTTCAGGTTTTTATTTATTTATACAGATCCATAAGTATGTTTAAACTGCTCCCAATAATGTTCCCAAAAATGTTGTTTAAAATTGCAGATTCCTTTAATTAATATTTCTTTTGATAGGTTTTGTTCTGCGTGTTGGTGGCTTGCCTTCCAGTCAGTTTTTTTTTTTCCTCCCTTTTTTCCAGGATTTGTGAACCAGACGTGTTGAGAGGCTTACTAGTCATTAGCAGCCAACAGACAGTGAATGCATTACACACTGTGACTTAAATGACTAAATGAATCAGCACATCTATTAAAGGGTGTGTTCCCTCCATGGTGCTGTGATACGATAAGCCCATATTTTGTTTTGAATCCTAATGACTGGCGTAGGTGTGCATTCATCATGGATTATTGGGGACTTAATTTAATTGAGCTGAAGCGATCGCCTGTAAATCACATTACACTGTCATTTCTCTTTACACCAAGGAGACAAAAGCCCCCGCTGGCTGCGACTTGACAAGACACCAAGGTGGGTGTTCCAGCAGGCAGTTATATTCCACCAACAGAAAGATGGAGTAATGAGGATTAGAGCTGTGTATTTATACTTCAAAATAACTCCTTTGAATATCAATAATGGAAATGACTGCACAGACAACGAGAGCTATTATAATGTTTGATTGTTGTCATTGGATATCTGCTCAAGCTGCCTTTGTCACTCTTTTTCTAAATCCAGTTAGCATGGTGATAAACTGGGGTCTGATTGTGTTTACTCTAGAGCAGCAGCAGTGTGGCTGCAGGAATGCTCTTATCGCTTTTATTGCCACTGCTTTACACACTTGCTTAATAAACTGGATGGGAAAATAAGAGCTGACAGCGTTCAGCCCCCTCAGGTGCATGCAGCCTCGTTCCCTTAACTAATGTCTATCAATATCCCTCATTATTCAAATGAGATGAATGGAATATTATAAGACTGGCAGAGCCAAGTGGCAGTGTTTTTTTGACCTATTGCAGATGTCACAACCTTAACCTACCTTTGTTTAGAGCGGCTCATGTGTGATGCCTGCTGTAAATAATGGGCCACGATGCATCTCTATAAATCAGCCTAGCTCAGCCATGACATAAATTTGAGCATGGAACGTTGACCAATGTTGATGGAACGTTGAATTTTCAGTAAGTTTGTTACATTTAAAAGAGTAAATGAGTGAGAATTATGTAGAATTCTTAAATGTTGCCAATTCCTCTAAAGGACTAATGACACTGATCTCTACAAATGCTAATAATGACATTACAGCAAGGGTAACAAAAATCCAATCTGCAGACAAATGTAGTGTGAAATTTTAAGAAAAGACTTTTAACTCACCCAAAAGAGAGCAGTTTACGACACAAGGTTGGTAAAAGAATCTAAAGAAAGCGGGGTAGAGCGACAGTGTATAGGCCCGCTGTATTGAGAGGAGGAGGCCAAGTGTATTGTATCCCATAACCTCCTGTTATTGCCACACAGCACAAGCGGTGGTGGTGGAGCCCCAGCCACTATGATGGAGCACCCTTCTCCTCCTGAGAAAGAATGTTTGCTTACTATTTCATCATTCCCCGGGGCCACAGGAAAATAAGCCCATCAGTTGCCATTGTGACAGGATAAAAATGGAGCCGTCATATTTCAGTAGGACAATGCAGGCGAAAGGAAAGAGAGAGAGACAGTGAGAGAGTGCCATCCAGCACCATCACCCTATCCAGCAAATGAATTATGGACCGGCTTCTTTCTCACGCAAAGACTATAAGTTAATATTATCTCCTCAGGATAATTATAGCAAAGTTCAATTACTGACACAGCATTACCGTGTGGCCCTGCACCGCAGGTTCTGACACACACCCCTTTCACACATTTATCTTTTCACTCCAACACAGTAAATCTGCATGATGGCAGTGATTTATCTACTGGTGCCCGGTCCCTAACTCCACCACCATTCTTCTTCGCATACAACGATTGGCCCGGGTCCCTTGAGCCCCCTTGAGCTTAATGTAAGCTTTTCTTTTTACACTGTGTTTTCGGACCAATTTGTGTCCCCCCTTTTGTCTTCAATGAATGGGGCAGAGGTCTGGGATTTTGAATTTACTCCTCAAGATATATGACCTAGTGATTGCTATAAGAGGACGCACATGAACTCCACAGCAAATCCTCTGGGTGCACCATAACAAGTGCATTGTGTCAGACTACCCTAAGCTCCTAACAATACCACTCTAAAGCAGGCATCTTGGATGTTCTGTGTGAAAACCTTGACACTGAGTGTAACTGAAAGCAATGTGTTGTCTTGTCAGTGTGGAAGGCCCCTTGTTGAATCTGTTCGCATCATATTGTTACTCTTCAGAGAAATGCAGGTGCTTGACGATGGTTAAAGGCTGTTAAAGAGCTCCAGGATAATTTGCTATTAATATACACAATTTAGGTGCTCAATTTTTGTTTTTCTTTATTACTGATTTATTGAGGTAGTTTATTGTACATCTCCTGCATACAGTGGGGCAACTTTGTTGGACAGGTTGGCGGTGAGAAGAGCTAAAAATTAAAGATGCCTGCTCACTTTTAATTCATTATTATCTATATGTGTAATTATTTTCCTTTTTTTTTTAATATGCAAGATGAAAACATGTCATGCGAGGTTGTTTCATGTTACTTTACTCGTTACCAAAAAATATCTAGAAATGAACAAGACGATAAGCCAGGGATAACAGATCCATAATAGATCACAATGACACCAAATACATTTGTCAGTTGTACGAAGCGCTGACGTGTTTCATCATAATCAGTCTTACCAGCTATTAGCTGTTCAAAAGTGTCACAAGCAACTCAACGAATTTCTTTTGCGTCACTATTTTTTTCCCTATATGGCTGTACACATGGAAGGATTGCATTTAAAAAAGATAAAACAGGAATATCAAATGAGGAAGCATATATAAGAACATTATATAAGTCAGCCATTTTTATATCACACAGACTTTTACTCCCAGTGTGACATTTGATCTACAGCATATTATATCCCACACTCAGTACCGGGCTATTTGCATAAGAATTGACTGTCTGCCTACTAAGCAATGGCCCGCTTAAAGACTCAGCTAAAAATGTGTGTGCGCCATGAATATGAACATCTAAATCAAGTCAGAGCCTAACCCTCATATTCCGCAACAATTATGTGGCAACACCATGATAGTCACATTCAAACAAATCAAATTTCATTCTTATGAGACACATGTTAAAGAGGTGTACACTTTCAGTAATTATTCTGTAAACTCGGCCCCATATTTTCATGCAAATGTATTAGATAGTGACACGTCAAATATGAAATCCAATTTGTTGGTTATGAAACACATGTAGGGAAGAAATGTGTACACTAATTATTTCTGGGGCATCTTGCTCCCTCCCTTCACCGATTTCATACACAAACTGAACTGGATATTACATTTGCTTAAAACTCAATCATGAAAAATGAAGACTCGATTTGAAAAATTTTAATAAAGATAAGTTGCTTCTATCATTGAATCAGGGAATGCTAATCGGCGCTTTCATTCGGGTGGCGGCAGATAATGTCACCCTAGCTTGAGGCTCTTATTTTGCAATAAAGCATTTACATTCTAATGATTTTATTATAGCTTATACAGGCTGTCAGCGAGAGACCAACTGAGCCGCAGACCCTTCCTTCCAGCCTCTCCCATTCAAATCGCCGGCAAATTGTATCAGCTATCAGCTCATAGTGCTTTTATCAAGCTGGCCCAGTGGCAAGCCAGGGCCCACCACAATGAGATGTCTATTGCTTGAAGAGTCTGTATTTAATCATTTCTGCTTGCCGGTATTGTTCTGCTTACAGTGCATAAATAAGTGCTTCAAATAACCCCGGAGTGCCACTGACAATGAAACAAAGTATCTGTCTTATTTATCTTCCTTGCATTCTTCACTGCGCCCCCTTATATATAAATATATATAGATATATTCTATTTTCTCTTTCCACCACTTTCCTTATGTGCTGTGGGCTATGTTTCTTATTCACTCACCTATCATCTTGAAACAGTTTGAAATTACTCTGATGACTAGAAAGCTTTTGAGATTTAGATAACCAAAAAAGCACTTTTGAATGGCAAAAATCTCCAGCTTCCTGACAACTCTATTACAGAATCACGAGGAAGACGAAAATGGGCTTGGATTTGATTCATTCTCTCTGAAACTAAGACAATGTTTAATCTTTCTGGCAAGGGGAGATGAGAGAATAATGGCCATATATTAGCTTACATGACTGTATATCAAGGACTTCTCTCCTAAATAACAAAATGGTCCATTTTAAGCTGCCACCTAAAAACTCATATAAAGCTTAGTTATTGTAAGATCTAGGCAAAAATAAGGAAATGCTTAGTAAGAATGCTCGTAAAAATAGAAGAATGTCACTGCAGTGTCTGCAATGTGGAAATAATACTTCTCCAAGGAAAAAGGATGTCACACTACATTTTATTTTTAAAGTAGGTAATAAGTATTATGCTGTTATGTTACCATTTGGAAGATGTGTAAAAACAGAATAATATACGTGTATTATATAATGTATTATAATTTATTTGTATTAACTGATAGAGATAAATCAGAATGCATTTAACTTTGGTGTTTCTTAGCAGACTGCTATAGTTACATAACAACATAATGAATTGCTAATATGCATGATCAAAATGTATAAACTTAGTTTTAGAGCAACAATGAAAAAAACAACATTTTTTTCTGCTGACATTGAGGATGTTACAGTGAACCTGACCATTCAACTTACATGAGATATGATGAATTAACACTGAGCGCATTTTAAAATCAAACCAAGATCTATTTAGAACTATATTATTGTACTTTGCTAACCTGATGAACACAAGTTAGCAAAGCAAATACTCCCTAAAGCTCCACTTCTACTGGTTGTGAACATTAGATTCAAAACTAAGACAAGAAAAAACAATAAAATACTGCTATTTTCAAATACTTGAATTGCGAACAGGATAACACGTTAGAGTCTGATTCTTGTTGCTCTCCTGAGGAGACTTTATCATGGCTTAAGCCTTACATCTCGTGTCTAATGGCTGTCGTAAAGGCATTGGTGTCAATTAAAAATTGAGTACAATGATGACGTGACGCCATCATCCATGTCCTTCCATAGTTTTGAGGTGTTATAATACCACGTCTGGCTATCGCTGCCTGTTCAGGGTGTACCTATACCTACGGCAACACAGTATTGTGTTCCAAGTTTAACAAGAGTGCTTTGAACTCACTTTGGAGTTGAATCACCTAACCCCAGGGTAGGTTTGTCACCGTAGCCTCATGTATCAACACAAGATAGAAAATGCCTCAGAGGGACTTTGACTAATTGGGGGGGTTAAACCACTGTTCATGAATCTCTGACCTGATCCCCTCAAAATATAATGAATCCGGGCAGCTTTTGAAAAGCCAGGAAACATTACTTGTGACCTTAGTTGTGAGGCGTTATTCTTGGAGACATGACCGTAAACCCATCCTTCTTCTCCTAGGGCAGTTAAATACCTGCCATTGTGCACCATTGTTCTGTTATTGCTGTTGTCCCTTTTTCTTTCAAACTCAATTCTTTATTTTGGTGTATATTGTTACTCCAAAGGAGCTCTTTTTATCCTGAAGGCAAACATCAAACTAAGAGACAATATCAGCTCCACAAAAGACCTCCAAACTCCATTATGGTTTTCTTTTTTTTTTCTGTCTATGCCTTTTTCTTCCTTTTCTCTTGTCCAATCTTTTGGAGAATATCACCGTTCCCTCTTGAGTTAAAAAAAAAAAAAGGTAATTTCAGCGTATTGGAATCTTGTGTTTACATGATTACACTGAGGTCATTTGTATACACTTTAAAAGGAGAACTGTCAATTGTTTACCTCAGTAAAAGCTTAAAATTTATCAGAGTCAGAAATACAGATTTGCCAGTGGCAACAAGCAAACGCTTATGAGTCCAACAGATTTCACCCTATAGGTGTAAGAAGTTTTCTTTTTTCAAAACTGCATTCGAAGGATTTTTGAGTGTCAGTTAGCACAGACTAATATTCTCAGCAGTCAAGACCAAAGAAATCAGGATCATGCATGTGTTCATCTTTGTGAACGTATGCACATGTGGTTTGCACTTGCCTCAGCACTGCCCAGCCAAACCCACTGGTAGTAAAACTTGAAGCGATGAATAAATATAAAAGGACTTGTTTATTGTGGTTAGTGAATCCATGAATACACATGCCCAGACACTTTGATTTTCAGTATGCGTGTATTCGTTGTCACTGAAAAACAATTGTGTACAGATCTGGATGGTACAGTATAAACAGGAAAAAAAATACAATAAAATTTTACCACTTAATAGTCACTTATTCATGAATAAAATGTCAATAAAAAAACAAACTCTGTTATTTTTATATATTTCCAGTTCACTTGTTACCTGCAAAGAATACAGCTCAATGTGGGCATCCTGGGATGGGATAATGGAACCATTACAAACTGAGGTCATTTACTGTTTCAGAATTGTTACAATGTATGCATTGTGTGTGAAGTGGCAACTGTCACTTTGATTTTTTTTTAAATTCTTTACTTCAAATGCTAATTGCTGCTAAAAATGTAACAAGGATTTTATTTCATTTTTTTACTGACGCAGTTGATACTCAGTCTTCATGTATATCGATCAACTGATTAAAAATATTATATACTGTAGCACACATATTTTTTTTTTATTTAGACTGTTTTAGACATTTTTATAGTATAAACAATTTTTGAACTTTTAATGAAATTACATTTCACTTATTTTATTTAGCATTCCTTAAATGCATTCATTGACACATATATACCACTCATTTGTAAAGGCAAAGTCTGATTAATAAAAGCTATTTTTTATGCATTGTTATGGCACAGAGGTTTGCCTAATACAAACAAGGTATCCAGTTTGCATCAAGGAAGAAACCCAAATTCAGCTGTAGGGAGGGTAAAAAAAAACATACTACTGGAGCTTGAATTTTACTGTTAACCTCACAGGTATACATACGGTCTTTGCCAAAGCTCTTGTCAAAATTGATGGTATTGAATCTCAACCTTCACAGTGTATATTAAATGCTTAGCTTGAAATAAGAATCGCAACAGTAACTGAAACTATCTATTAACGTTATCACTGACTGAATGCCTATATTTTTGGTTCATAATCATTTCACACATTAAATGTATATGACAGCCAAACAGGTAACTGTTAATAAATTCAATCTTAAATTCGCTATGGTAAGCTGACATCTGGGATTTTTTAATTTTTTTAATTTCTTTTATTCCCTAAAAATAATATGGTAATAGTGAAAAACAACAGGGTGTATTTACATCTGGCACACCGATAGACCAATCCGCGCTCCTTTCAGTCATTGCATTATTCACTGTGTGTTCATTTCCTGTTGATCAGATTGACTGTTTGATGTAGTCCCCTAACTTGACACACCGATGCTGATAAAACAGTGGCAAATTTACTTATTCTGGTGACAGACAGCAATTTAGCAGGAAATGAAGTTGTCCTGACGACAATGCCATATTGCATACACACTCTGGCAAATAACCTAGTTTGAATAATCACTGCCATTCTCTGTTTAAATGATTTTTATACCAATTTTAAAGGAAGTCTTTGATGTGATAATAATAATTCCCTGCTAGTGAGATGGAGGCGGTGAGAATGTGGAAATTATTTCAGTATTATGATGTCAGTCAATCCTCTACCACACCTAGTCCCCTTATTAACTGGTAAAAACTAAGCTACTACATCTGCTACACTGCCTTCATTGTCTGAATGTGCAATGCATTTGATTTCACAATGGATGTGGATGCTTTAATCTTTCTCTTTTGGTGCAGGATATTGAGTTTGAAGGGAAATGATTGTGTATATTTATATGAAAAAAAAAGGCTCTATCTTTTTTGGAAAACATCCAAGTTCAAAGGCAAGTGCCCTTGTTATCCCCCAATATAGTTTAATTCACAGTCTGTTTTACATAGCACAATGCCCTAATACATGATTTAAAGAGCAGTCACATATCACATGCATTAGGATAATGGAAGGGAATAATAAAACTTTCAGTAGCATTAACATGTGATGCATAAAATAAAAGAAAGAGAAAAGGGTTCAAATAAGTGTTGAATAAAAAAAAGACAGTTTTTTGGACAGAAGGTGTATGTCACCAAGGGATAACCAGGCTTCCTGTTTTACATTATTCATTTGCTTACCACTTTTGTATAGTTTTCGATGATAGCATAAGTAGGTAGAAATATTTATAAGTTAAAAATCTTTTTATACCCTAAAAATTACCTTTATTCTAAACTTTATTTAATATTTGGACTTTAATATTCAAAGTTTTTTGTTGTTTAATTTAGATTTCTGTTTAAAGTCTTATATAACATTATTAAATACTTGATGTAAACTAATAGTATCTGGGCTAAAACTGCTAAATCACAAAGACATCGGCAATACCTGGATCAATAAATATAAAATTATTCTATCAAATTAGCTTACATCAATTTGTAAAGTTTGTTAGAACAGCTGAGGAATTTACAATTTTATGACGTCTCTAGCAAATTCAGAGAAAACTTCTCAGTGTGTGAACCCATATGGTGTAATCTCTACAAGCATTAGTACTTCATTTAAAGTAGTAGTAAGATCCTGAATATTGATCGTCTGTAGCTTTATTAGCTGGGAACTGACATGCTAGATTGATGTCTCTTTAAACTGGGTACTGGTCAGGGATACCTGGGGAATCACGCTATTGACTTTGGACTGTTTGTGCTGCAAGGCCTCTGGAGACTTTATGTTAGCTTTAATGGGATCCATCAATTCTGCTTCCCTTTTAATAATTATTGTTTTACCATTCACAGGAGGCTTCAGCATAGTACTTTTTTTTTTAAACTGTTGCCTCTTGACAGCAGAAAATATTGTCTTTGTTTCTGCATAAGGACTTTGAGTGTGGAAATTTCTCCTGGTTCATTTTTCAATACTTCAATGCCGTGACAGGATCCTCCTTTTCAACCTGTTCTTCCAATGAACAATGGATAAAGGAGCATTACAAAATAAATGCAATACTATAATTAAATATAACCTCAAAATTCCATATAATCAATCTAAAAATGCTCTTGATGCGTCATGATTTTTCACATGTTATACAAATAAACATTAAATAACTGAAACTATCTTTTTCCCTGTGAAAGACAATTGATTTTCATAGACTCGCTGCAAGCAGAGTGTTGTTGTTCTTAACAGTGTCTTTGATTTTTCTCTGCTTTAACACACATTGACCACAGGAAGTTTGGGCACATAAAAGCACAACCTTGTAGACCTTCAAGTTCACCTTGTAAAGTGGGGGAGGGGATGTGAGTCGCCTTAGATGATACTGAAAAGGCATTTGGGAAGACAGAGAAGACGATCGAGTAAAAGAACAAGAAGAGAGGGAGAATTAAGTGATCTTGGTACATGATGAA
This sequence comes from Hemichromis elongatus, assembly GCA_015108515.1. Classification (NCBI taxonomy): domain Eukaryota; kingdom Metazoa; phylum Chordata; class Actinopteri; order Cichliformes; family Cichlidae; genus Hemichromis; species Hemichromis elongatus. The sequence continues at coordinate 80,356 of VUQR01000891.1, forward strand.
AAGGAATGCTAATGTTAAGTACATTGATCAAGTGCCCCGCTACAGCTAACCCACCCTTTGCCCCCCACAATATCAATACATTGAAAACATCATTTGTATCAGCAGCTGTTTCTTTAATTAAGATGTGGCTCAAATCTTTGGTATTGATCTCTGCCATTACCTTATCGACATTGTCTCGCCAAGCTGACTCAGTGGCTTTTTCTCTATTGAAATTACCTGGTTTAAGGGTACAAAGTGCACCACTGTATTATGTCATATAAGCAAAGCCATGTCTTTGTCTGCTGTCCACACAAGGTATTCAAGATAAGTGGTACAGACCAGTATTGACATCCTTTTGCATCACTTAACAAAATTAAATATGTGGGAAAATAGCTCGCAGGAGTAGAGTTCTTATAGGAGTCATGCATTTAATTCCAGCAGATATGTGATTTGACACTGAGTGCTTAACAGCCTTGTTTTATACCATGGTGATGCAACTTTCTTTTTATGTGATACAAGCAAGAAATGTATTCCCCAGATTTACCAAAAAAGTAAAACATAGATGAACATAAATTTAGATATTTACATAATTATAAATGCCTACCATGAGATTTTTTTGCTCTTCGTCACTATGTCCTCTCCCCGGAGTCCCTCAGTGTCTTTTAAAATAGCCACAGTTCCTCAGTACAGTGTATAGCATTTACTTCATCATTATTAAGGGTCTATCACACAGTCGTTACAGTGATTGATACTGCCATCGAAACCTTAAAGACATATATTCTTTATGTAATATCCCTTTACTTAGATCTCCTTCCTGTCTATTTGAACAATGACACACTTTCTTGGGTTCTGTTATCTTGGTTTTGGGATGCTCATCCTTACATCAGCCAACTCTGTCTTCCTTTCAGTCCACACTGCTTCACTCCCCCTTCCTTTCTGCCTCCCTCCAAGGCATCTCCAGAGCTTCCTGTTGTCTCCTCCCCAATCCAGCAATGCACATGGCATGCATGGCATAGGAGAGGTTTCTGAATCCACAATGCCTCACTGTGCCTCAGGTGAGGTTTCAGAAGAGTCTACCACAACAGCCTTGCAGGCAGCCATCAACACTCAACCAGCCTGCATTCTGCTGAATACCGCCAGTCAATCCCACTTGTCTCACTGCGTGAAGTAGTCCAGCATCCACCCACCTGATAAAATACACAACTCCTCCCTTCCTCTCCAAGCCCCTGAAGTGTTAAATTTGTTTCCCCCAACTCAACCCCCACCTAGCCCTGCAGGAGCACCCCACATTACACTCCTAAAAACCCCCAAGAAGAGTATTTATTTATTTTTTTTATGGGTGAAAGGATCGGTGGAGGCTTTGCATCTCCATGGGCATTTTGAACAACGCCTGCTTCGCTACGATTGCAACCACCACAAACAAATCCAATAGTCACCGCTAATCTGATCATCTCATCCCCAGCACTTTTCATGCTGGGTTCCTCCCTCAGAACCCCTTGTACTAGTTCCAGTCTGGGAGTGTGTGATAAGACACTGGAAATTTAGTCATCATCTTCCCCGCAAAGGAGCTCAGAGGAGGGATTATGATATTCCTATAACCTTACATTGGATATGGACAGGGGCAGCTCCTAGTGCGGATACAATCCTGTACATAGCTGTCCGTCCAGCCCTTTTTCTCCCAGCCCCATCCACCTCCTCTTTCCTTTTCAAAGATTGGCTTTACAAGATTAGTGCACGCTAGCCGTCATCATATTAGCAGAGATAGCAAGGAGAAAACAGTGTTTACTCTTGTTGAATACATTTCTGCAGTCTGATAAGATGGTCAATGAAAATCTGACTTATTATTTATGTTTTTTTCGTGGGGTACTGGATAGGAAAAAAAAAAAAAGATGTGTGAGTGAAAATGGATAAGTTAGATATGTTTATTCTTAAAAGCCTTTAAAATTGGCTTGCTGGGATAGAGAAGTACTTGAGAATACAATGCAACAAATCTCTGTGCTGGTAGATTTTTAACAGATTATTCCAAATGCTTGCTTCATGCAAGATGATGGATATTATATAAAAATCATTCTCATTCCCTACAGAGCTAATTTTGCTCAGGTTGGCACATTTAGATATCTCATCCACAAAGATGAGCACTGAGATGACTTTTTGGCATTTGTGTGTGCCAAACAAATCAAAATACCATGTTCACATTTTGCAAGCATGTGTGTCATTTAGTTTGGCAGTTGCATATGACTTGGTGTGTAATTATTGTGGATTCCATTCAGAATAGCTTCTGGCGGGTCAATAATATCTCATTTCAGTGGTGCACTGCGTTTGCTACATTTTCAGCCTATTAAAATGTCTTAATATCCCTTAGTTGAACTCACAGGAGCTGCATTGGTTACTCCCAGCTCTACTCGGGAACTCGTAAACTATTGGCATATGTACTCTCATTTTTCCAGCTATTTAGATACAGTGGGGGAAAAAATACTTTACCTAAAAACACAGAGACCTGGAAAACTGTCTTTTCAAGCCATTACTAGCAATTTTGGTCTAACCTTGAGTTAATTGATTTATATTATAAGTGATTTATATATATAAGGATCTATATTATATTATTTGTAAGACTAAAAAAAGAGTAATGTAGCTTTAAATAATTAGGTCTTGAGTGAGTTCTTCATAACGTACCTGCACAGATGAATTGAAATCTAACTTTTAAGAAAACTTACTGCCTTTGTTGTGTTATACAACAGAGTAAAGAAAAAAAATCATATTGATTCAAACAATGAGACCTGTTATATGTGCTGAAAGTCCCACTGCCTCAGCTATTGTGGCGAAATGGTCATACTTAATGGTGTCAGAGGCAACTAATTATATAGCAGTTGCTTTGTAGAGCAGCTTGTCAATGTCACACAGTTCACAGTTTGCTTTCTAGCTAAGCTGCAACTTATCGTGAAATAAATCCCAAGATGCAGCTCAGTCCATTAGCTTGCAGTACAACACCAAGCAACCATTACAATAACCTCAGCATTGTTGTGTCCTATATTTATACCTGGCGAGCTTTTTGTTTGGTCACATTTAAAAAGTGTATATTTGACATTTTTGACACACAATTGTTTGTTCTCAAATGATTATAAGGGGTTTTAAATGTTTGGTTGCACATTTTAACATAACATTTCTTTGTCTTGCACTTTTTCACTCTCTCTTTATTACCCTTTGGAGTTGCAGTAAGTTCACCTTTTTTACCTCTTGTGATACAGACTCATTCAAAGTCAGATTAAATTAGGGCAGGGCTGTCTCGCTGAGATCCAGAGTGACAGAGATGTCCCAAGCTACAGGAAGCAGCAGTTACAGTTCCAACACCACCAACCCCCAGCCAACCCAGCCCCCGCACTTCCCACATCTCCCATCAATATTTCATTAGGTAACCTTAGAAGCAAAGTGTAAGTGAACACACACAGGCACGAGTGGCCATGCACCCACACACACACACACGCACATACACAAGCCGTAATTCTCAGTCACATACACACACATTAGTCTTTTCCCCCTGTTACAGCCATGCAGGTTTGCTGAGTTTCTGTCTAGCCGACATGCAAGGAAAGCTAAGCCCCCCATCTCCTTCAACTCCTTTTCCACCTCCTCCTCATGGAAGATTTAGCTTCCATTCATTTATCCTCATTCAGGGTGACAAAAATCAATCATTTCATTCTCTCTGGATGGCTACCCATTAAGAATGGGGACAGCAACTGAAATGAAATACACATTTCCCTCAGCTGATCCTTTCCTATGATAGATTTCAGGAGCGACAAATGGGTGGAGGTACGGTTTCTGAAGTCAAAATGGAAGTGTTTGTACTATATGTCTTCTAATCACCCTCATTGCACAGACACCGGGGTGCTGATAACGGTTTTATCTCAAAGCAAATGCATGGCGAGTTGTCGACTGTTGTAAGTCAACCATGGCATATAACATCAGGGTATGACTCACTTTTTCAAACGTCATTTAACACCTTGTCAAAGACCGAGTGAGTGTTAGGGGGAAAATATATGTGGTTAATAAAATAAGATATATATGTATTGGAGTTTTGGTTTATTACAGAAATGGCATGCAGTTACAACTAAATCAAGAAATAACAGGAAAAAGGTCAGATGTTCTGTTAATGAACAGAATGTTTGTTGGGTTAACTTTATTTTTTTTTAATATCTCCCACTAAGACAGCGGTTTTCAAACTTGATATGACATGCCCAGCAGCACACACAAAATAATGATGACGCTACACTTTCCACATTATTTTTTATCAATTAATGTAAAAAAAAAAAAAAGTAAGCTGAATTTATGTGAAATTAGCCAAAAAAAAGCACATTTTTTTTTCCCTTTCTAGGTTAAATATAATGTTCATCACCTGTCAGTGGGACTGTTCTCTACCAATGGGGGCTGCCCTTTAAGAACCACGAGGGTGATGATATTATTTCAGTCTGAATAAAAACAAGCCATATCCATTTGACAAAGCTTTGAAAAACATGCATCGTGTACCATCATTCGACATTGTTATGGCTTGAAAGTAAAATAGGTTGAGGATGTATTGCTACAAATAATGTATAAATGTATTATGGTTCGCAGCGGGGTACATGAGAGATGAGATTTATTCTTAAGATACAATACTTTTTTTCATATTATTTTTCTGACTTTATGTATTCATGGATTCCTGATCTTCTTAAACACTGATGCAT
>VUQR01000891.1:85365-98233 GCA_015108515.1 Hemichromis elongatus
TATGGAATGAAACACAAAATCTATGAAAAAAAAAAAATGACAAAAGGGAGCACAAAATTGGCCAGGACTCACACCTGCTTGGAATGATTAAGCTGTAGTGATTCTTTTTTCCCCCTTCCAACAAATGACTGCAGTAGTCGACAAAAGGTGTTGATTCAGAGGGCAAATTAAGCCTTGAACAGGCAAGATAATGGTCCTGTGATCAATTAACACAGACACAAGGTGTACTGGTTTCACTTTGAAACTTTATGGCCAGCCAACAGGCCCCTTTGTGCCTCTCAGTTGAGCAGCACTAATCATTTCCATGGCTTACTTCTAAAGGCAGCCCTGCACTCGGAGTATGGATTTTGCCTGGGGACTCTCCCCAGGCAATGAACTGACTAGTCAAACATGTTCACAGCAGCCCTAATCTTACTCTAGGACACTGACTTGAGATGAAAGAGTATATATCTTTCTTTTTTTTCACATTTTACCTTTGTCTGGTTTCTTGTTTAAAAATTGGTACAAAATCAAGAGCCGTCTTCCCCAGTTTATTGGGAGATAAACTCGAGTCAAAACCAGAAAAGTCTCGGAAGTCTTGTGTCTTATTCTTCATTGTTCAGTATGCTTTACATAAATTGCTGGATTGACTTAAAGAACCACAAACCTGTTTTTATTCCCAGGGAGCTGCTTGTCTCTAAGAGATACGCACAAGATATGTCCTTTATCATTGGTCATATGATGCACTGGCTGCAACAATATTGGATGCTAAGATCATCCAATCTTTTCTGATGATGTGTATTGTTTGCCTGTCATACAGTTTGATTTGACTTCTAATAAGCCTGCATACAATATTAGCCCTATAATTAAAAATTAGGACTAGAACAGTATGAGTAAAGAGAGCATTTAAAATAAATGAGATTTTCTTGTATTACATATTTTTTTACACATTTCTTTATATGAGCTGACCAAACACTGAAGTGCATTAGGGTTACACAATAACCAAGATATCGAATTGAGGGTAAGCTTTACATACCGTAAGTACTGTCAGCTTACTGTCACTGTGTTTCCTTACACGCCAAGTGTATAAGTATTAATCTTGTTTGAGACAGACTATGCAGGCATAACGGTCTGACTTTGGTGGGAGGCAGATGATGGTCTATCTATGAAAGTGTGAAGCTGAAGTAATATGATGTACCTTATAAAAGGAGGCTCCACCGTGAGGGAGTGCCTTAATCCCCCCTTTAAACCAACCTCTCCATCTCTGAGAGGACCTGATTTTGCTCTCCTTTGAATCCCCTTCTGTCCTTTGCTTTCTCTTTGGTTTGCCTCAAAGAGACGGAGATATCTGCTGCTGCTATTTTCTTTAAGATTAACTGACTGATGGGCCTGTTAAAGCACATCATCCACACCATATGTACCATGGCAGAAACAAATCGCAAATAGTTGTTTGAGCAGATGATAAGTCTCATAAAACACTGTTGTCTGAAAATGTCAGAGTGGGCTCTTTTAACAGCCTCATATAATACGGATTTGTAAATGTATTTTCTATTTGGGAATGGTCGATTTAAAACAATAAGAATAAAAACGGATCTAGGGGTTTGGCGTGAGAATAGAGAAGAAATCCAATCCATTCTGTTACCATGGTAGTAAGACCAACATAAGCATTTCATTGCATGACATGTGTTCCTACACTGTAAAATGTGGTGTTACTCTTGGCTTTAACAGCCTGTTCTGAAGAGAAAAGTAAACACTTAGTTCGACTCCATATTCTTGTAACTCCAAGAAAATAATATTATGTGGAACCTATGGCCTTGGTAAAACTGGGCTTCAGTGTATCATGCCATGGATTATGGTCCAGTCTCTGGAGGATCCCAAACCACATTAACTTGAATTACCAAATATGAACTTTATACACAACCACCCTACACCCACCTATTGAGGTTTTAGTATTTTATAAGTTATAATCCCCTGTCCCTTACATTTTAAAACCTTTTCCTTTAGCCCCTCCTGTGTCGAAATGACTATTAAATTATTGAGAAATTCACCACAGATGTCATCGTTAAGATGGATGTCCCCATTCTGATGTGTGAGGAATGGAATTTGAGCTCGGCCTGAAAGATGATAGTCAGGAAAAAAGACGGGAATGGTCAGCTGTGAAAACACAGGCAATACCAGATAAGGTGCTTGTATTCTGTCCACTGTATATAGAGCCAGATCCCAAACCTGGAGGCACAAATAGGGCCCAGAACAACTGAAGGTGCTAATTATCTGCTACTTACTTCTCCTGACAAAGGAAACAAGAGACAAAAACAAAAAGACAATGAGAACATTTATATATGTAGCTGTGAGTAAGTCTACGTTTTTATACAAACTTTATAATTATTGATAGAAGTCCATGTGTCATATTGTCAGTGACTGCTGAAGAAGTTTTTAACCCACTCAATTAGCCTTTTATTTGCACTATTCATTAATATGATGTCTACTTTTTACAATAACACAAGCGCTATAGTTCTAAAGGTGGAAAAAGTGATAGTGGATGTTTACAACCCAAATTTACAGGAGTGGGTGATCTGATTGGTAGATCAGAGAATGACCCCTGGATAAACAACAACTATAAGGATCAACAATGCATATTACATATTAATGGTTCATATAATTACATAAGACATAGATAATAGGATATAGATTTGTGTAAATAATTGCTTATAGGATTAAAATGTGGACAACTGTTTGTAAGAAAGCTAAATTGGCCCAATAATACAAAAAAAAAGAAAAAAGAAAATCTTAATATATTGATATATTGGAAACTAAGCACAACATTTTTTCTCATTGGTATATCCATGAAATCAATCACCAATAATCAGCTGTGAAACACAACGGACACATATTGGAAACAGTTTATTTGCTCATTTACTTACTATTCTCTTTTTCTTTTTTCCACTACTTGATTACTTTATGATAGGTCAGTTTACTAGAGTGATCGGGGAAGTGAAGAACTGAGGTTCTCAAACCACCTTGGAAACTCCCTTTAGCTAGGATTGTATCTTCCATGATCTTTGTTTAAAAAGGTCACTGTAGCATAAAATCAAACTGAATAAAGATAGAGACGTAGCATTGCTTAGTACTGTTAGTGTTGAAGATAATCACTTTACACCACACTGACAATAGTAAAATAAGTGGAAGAATTATTTGCTTAATAAGATTCTGACTTCTGTTGTTGTCTGATGTAAAATGCTATATTGTAATTTTTGAAGGTTTTTTTTGGTGAGATTTATGGAGCATTTCTGATAGCACAGAGAAAGCACATTGTTTCTATTATACACTAACAGAATATCTAGATGTTTTGAAATCTAGCCCTTTAGACATATCAGGAAAAAAAATGATAATTTAAACAAATATACCTCCCGTATGTCACTAACTAAAGAGTAGTTAATGACATAAGGGATGTATAAAGCATAATAATTTCAAAACTACATATCTGTGTTTGCTATCAATAGCATTTCAGTCACATTAAAGTCACTTTTTTTTATTGTATTTTATTGCACATAGAAGAAAAGCAACGTTTGCTTTATTGGTGTTTCAGAAATTTAATGAGTGCAACTATTTTTGCCTTGCTCTGGAGTGTGTATCTGTATCCCTGTATGTGTATACAGAATGTGAGTCTGTGCACATTCTGTTCATACAATATCTGCTTACATCCATGTTTGTGTGTGTTGTGTGTGTGTGTGTCTCCCCTCTTTCTTTGGAGGCCAGTCCCTCTGGGCTGTTTAACAGACATCAGTTGTCCTTTCTTCTTCAGGAAATGGATGCAGCCGATTACTATCAGAAGGTTCATAAATTCTTTATGGGCAAGTTGAAGTTATGGTGGTTGATGAATTCAGTCTGCTAGATGGCTCATGCCAAACTTCCTGCTCCCTCAACCTTGCCATCTCCTGCAATAGCTGAAATAAAAAGATGAAGAAATCGTCTTTTTCTTTTCTTTAGTTTTCGTCTCTTTTTGGTCTTTTAAAATCTAATTTTCCATCTACATACTTTCTACTGTAATTGCTTTTCCTGATAATTTAAAGATTGTGTCCATTTAGAAGGACCCCTAGGAGCAAATGGGGGTTTGTTTGTGGTGCTTGTAACTCCCTGAAAGTGCCAATAGTATGTCTTCCTGCGAACACACATGGATGTCTAGATTGGCCTTATTCGTATAATGTTACCAACCTTTACCCAGATGGACTTTTCAAACAGATAGTAGGCTGCCTGTCCCTAAAGGCCATTATCATTCTTTTGGCTGGTTCTTTCTGCGTTTACATTGGAGCTTATCTGCAAATTTGTGAACTTTTACCAAATGCAGTCTGTCCAACAGTCGACATCCAACATCCTTTTCCACATCAATCACCGTTTTAGTTTCTCCTTTCAAAGCTGTCTGAGTCCTTGATGTTTTTGCTTTTGCAAATGGATATCCAGAGGCAGCCTGGTGTACTGTCCTCTTTTTCTCCCCCTCTATTTCCAAACACTTTTTCCTTGGGTTGTCTTGTGTGGAGTGCTCACTAACTAAGCCAATCTGGCTACACCCAAGCATGCAGAGGAGTTATCCACCGGTCGGGGCTGTTTATATAAATGAGGACAGTGTGACACCCCAGGGTGTTTCACACTGGGTACTATTCCTTCAAAAAAAAGAAGAAAAAAATTAAATCTGTCTGTGTCACTTGCTCCTCGGAGTCCCTCGCCTTGTAAATAGATTTTGATGGACACGCTTTTCTCCTTGCCCTCACACTCGAAGTACAAATACTACTCACATCACACTGGCAAAACAAAACATATGCGCAGATTCAGAATCAAACCCTGGCTACATATTTAGATATGATGAAGTATGAGAATATAAATGATAATATGAAGATTTGTTTTGGTAAACATGCATGCATTTTGCACTGGTGATCACCAATTAGCCGATGACCGTTAACTGGAAGAATGGGAAGTGTGGTTTTAAATGTGAGCTTCTTGTGCACATAACTAATATGAATGTGTCATTGTTTGAGTATGACTGATTATATTATATTATTCTAGATTAGATTAAAACATTGCGGTTCGACACATTCATATATTCCACATAGTGTTGAGAATGGCCTGTGATCTTTCTTGAATCCACAAATACCCGACCCCATGCTCTGATTGTGTCTTATCAAACAAATACCACTTGTTTTGGTCTGAGATTGAAAAGGGTGATGACGTGGAAACTAGGATTTCTTCTAAACACAAAGCTGTTGAAATAACAGTCCGCACAGACGACCTCTTTACACCCGCAGCTCTAATGCCGAGCAAGCGAGAAGAACAACCAGCTTGATCTGGCCATGTGTGATGACTCTTAGAGGTCAGACAGGTTAAATGGTATTTGATTAAAATCAGTTGATGGCCAACACACTCTCTCTCTGTCTTTCACACATGTACACACACAGACACACACAGGCACATAAGCACAGATACACAAACAGACCCTCCTAGGGCGGTCTCTTGGGAATAAGAAGAAGAAAATAGCCTTCATTCTGCTCTACCCTGCTCTCCTTCCCTTGTTGTGGTTACAACAGGGTTTGGAAGTGAAGCGGGCTGTGGGGAGTTGGGGAGGGGGGGCTAAAGCAGGGTGGCGAAGTCGACCTGTATGTTTGGCTGGCAAAAAAAGGCTTGCCACTGTTTATCAAGCCACGGCAAATCCAATTAGCCTGTGGCCTGCCTTCCAACCCTATTAACCTGCTCAGCTGTGAGAGCACTCAACAGCTCCTGCCAATATCTCATTTCTCCCAGGCGCTGATAAGATCGGCTCAAGATATTCAGTGGGGTTAACTTCAGCTCCATCTCTGATGCTGCAGCTGCCACCAAGACTTTAAAACCATAGCATCTGTCCCGAGCTTTCTCTCTCTCTCCCTTGCTGTGTGCATCTCTATCTCTCCCCCCTCTCTCTTTCTTTCATTCTCTTACCTTCTCATTCTCTGTCTTTTACCCAGCTCCTCCACTATCTACCTGTCACCTCTGCCTTTTCCTGTCTTCGTTCCATTTCCCTCACTTTTTTTTCTCTCACTGCACCTCTTCGTCTATCCGCCTCTCCGCCTCTCTCTCTCTCTCCTGCTCTATCCACCGTCATGTAGCTACACCGAGACAACAAAACAACTAGGACAGTAACTTCCAGACCCATGGCTTGTTTCCTCCCAGACAGCGATCAGGGCACAGGCCCCACTGTCTGACAGGAGGGGAAACTGATTTTCCTTATCATGGCCTGCCCACAAAGGGCCAGGCCAGGCCCGCGTGATTAGCATTCCTTGGTGGAGATGTGTCAGCTCTATTTCTATCACAGAGACAGATTGAGGCTTTCACTCAGACTGGCGACTGAGTGACACATGGCCCTGACCGGGGGGACAACATTGTTATTTGAGTTAAGAAATCAATTTGTATCAAATGTACACTGTAATTTATTTGTTGCCTTTGAAGGGAACCTGGCTAAGATAAATGGGAATGGACATTTTTTTCTCCTCTCCCTTACCTTGAGCCTGAGCCGATAAAGTTCTTGTGAAGCCCATGATAGTTCTCTGCGTCAGAGTAAAAAGTGACAAACATGTTTAAAGTTGTGCAGTGATCTTTAAATCTCAAAAAGAACACCTTGTCGGACATGATAGAACATTTTTACCTCTTCCCTTCCGTCTGTCAGCTGGCTTTGCTGACATACCGCTTTACTATTTTGGCTGACATTTCGCTTTATCACATACATCTGGCGGCGAATGGAGAAGCGATATTTGTCCCTTTTTAATACTTTTTCCCCCACCGCTCGATTCACAGTGAGCATCCGAGCTCTGAGATCAAGATGGTCTTTTGGGATTAGAAAGATTAATCTTTATTTTTTTTTCATGTCGTATATTAAAGCACCTGAAACAATATTCATATTCTGTGTTGTGCATCCTTTACACAAGAAGGAGCTCTATAATCCAACTGATAAAAAACGTGTTATGCTCTCAGTACAAGTTGCATTTTACAATATTTGCAGGGTTACTTTTTTATCAATTAAATAAATTTAAATAATTAATTTGTATTTCTCTATAGTAGAAAAAGTCCAATAAATGTCACCCTATTGTCAGTGTTTATTATTTATATTTGTCTGCTAGTATTTTATCACTTTTAACTTCAGTTTTTAAAAATAAAGTGCCCCTCTATCAGTTAAGACGCAGTTCATACTTGAAGCTCACTTTGTAAACCGAGCATTTGTGCAAATATGAGGAGGAAATCTGGTTCCATTTAGTCTACTGCTTCCCTGCTGGCTAGATCTGAGTAACAAATGTTTTCTGCATCATCTCGCCATAGGGACTTAACACTCCAGTCATTGGGGACCACTTAGAATGGAAAACCTCTCAGCACTTCACAAATATTTTACACATCAGTGGACATTAACTCTTGCAGGTAATTGCAGCCTTCATCTGTGAGTAGAAACCAGCGAAAGACAGGAGTGTGCTTTTTTGCAGCATCGATGTGGGATCTTGAATTATTTCATATACTTTTAATTTGTCAGTAGATTTAGATAGTTTAGAGGATTGCATGAAATTGCAATTCCTTTTAATTGCTGAAAATAAATAATAAATGTTTTGAGTTTGAAAAGAGAAAGTTTAAATGTTTTGCATTGGGTATTTCTCTTATTTCTTATGTTGTACAGTCCTCCAACAAAGAGGGAGAATGAAAACAAGCCGCAAGCTGAATATGTTTTTTTTAGTAACACCTGCAGAAAGAAAAAAAGAGCACTATTAATGTTATTCATTTAGGAGTATGTAGAAGGATATAGGTTATGACGAACAGTCGAGCATCGCAACAACAAAGTGCTTAGCATTTTTCAGAAAACTGAAGTAAAAGAGAGAGAGAAAGGAAAAAAGAAACAAGTCACTATCGCTACCCATCAAACATATTCTGAGCCTGCAGGTTAACCCAGTGCTGCTTTGCAGTTTTTCAGAGGGCCGCAAAGCAGAGCCTGTCCTGAGTTTCAGTACAAAATTTAGATATGCAAATGGACTAAAAGGATGCACGATTGAAAAAGGATGCTATATTGCCTCAAAGCCACATACTCTAAAGCTAAACAAGATTAGGAAAATTGAATCATTTCAAAAGCTGTGGGCAGAATGTAAACTGGTTAACATTCTAATCCTCTGGGGCAGGTGACCAAGTCAGCCTGTGTACAAACATACTGTATGAAGAACAAATGAAACTAAAGTCTGCAGCTGTACATTGGCTCATCTGAATGAAATAATACCTTTGTGCTTTTCTACCTACAAAATCCATCTATTTAACAGATTTGCATCAGATTTCTTGGTAGGTTTCTGGCCACAAATAGCATTAAATATTCTTTCTGGCATTTTTTTTGTTGCCATCTTTGCCTGGAGAAGATTTTGTTGGCTTTCCTAAACGCTCAGTAGAAAGAATTCTCTCTTTTCTTTCTGTCATTTTTTTAAAGAGTGATTGCATTAAACTTCTTACACGTAAATTTTCTATATATATATATTTTGTCATTCATGCTGGTGGACACAAGTACACAATGGACATTTTTAAAAACATTTTTAAGGACATTTAATTACATATCAACCCAGCAATAAATGAAATTGATAGTGATGGTGAATCTGGAACATATCAGTCTGTAACTATCACATTGTGGTTGCGGTTAGTTTGATGAATAACAGTTTACATCGCCGGTACTTGAAGAGATGTTTCAATGATATGGCATTGCCAAGAAGATGAGATCGCCAAAGGTCATTCAAACAAGAACTGACCTATTGAGCTTTAGAAATGGATAAGTAAACACGTAACTCTGTAATAAAGTATCGCATTCCAGCTGTCATCAATACCCACAGAGAATAGCTTAGAATTAACTTAACTGTATAAGCAACAGCTTTGGTAACGTGTTACCACCATCTGGTAGCTTTAAAGCTCTTTGATGGTCTTGGATGTAGACAATCTTATCGGTTGTATTCTGGCTGAACTTTATGCTGCATTCTCAAGGATCAACTCTATATTTGTCATATCAACAGCAGAGTGATACTCTTTCCGTGCTGGTCTCAAATGACATTGTGGGAAACAAATCGAGGGTCAACACTTGTGTTAAGATATATTTTGGACACGCAACCACTGACTGATGCACAGTTGGGCATTTTGGTATTAGATTTACGGAACAGATAAGAGACGTTTCTTAGAATTTAAGTAACAGATGTTTAACACTAGCTATCCTTTGTTATCTTGTTTGATTTCCTTCACTACTGTACCTCCTGAAGAATAGACTGTCATTGTTTAACTATATTTCAACTAAATAACTTGCAGTGACCAAATCTAACTGGTGTATGTCACCCCAACAGATACTGTTAAACTGTCAGCAATCTACTTAATCCCTTTGATCCCACACTGACAAACTGATGGAGATACTTACCTTTGCAGCGAGAGGGCAATGCACTCTTTGGTAAAACCGAAGAGTTGATTTCAGGCAGATTAAAACAACAAACGTTTTTATCACAATATTCACTTTGATTTATTTTTTAAGCATTCTTCTTGATTGTACTTCGTCTCCCAATCAAAAAGTATTTTTCCGCTACCAGTCCCAGCTTCTCTCCATCTCACAGAAATAAACTTAGATTAAATTTATGCTGGTTCATATACTGTAAAAAAAATCCTTGTCTTTTTCATATAGCTGCCTTGAAGCATAAGCATCTCACCTAATATCTCCAACACTCATCACTACACACACACACACACACACACACAATGCCTCTAACAAAATCAAAGGTTTTTTTTATTATGAAAAAGGGAAAAAACACACAAAAATGCAAATAAAACATCATAATAAAATACTTTCCTGCAAGGTAAATGGTGATAATGAAACATGTGCAGTGTTGTAACAAAATACCTTTTCCTTACTGATTTTTATGGGGGGGGTATGTAATTATTATTATCAAATTATGGTTGATTAGGTGAACCAAACCTACCTGGCCCTTTGTGAAGAAGAAATTACCCCCAAAATCTATTAACTAGTTGAACTACAATTAACCATTTGCGATTACTGGCAATGAGTCTTTCACATTGCTGTGGAGGGATTTTGGCCTATTCTTCTTTGAGGAATTGTTTTAATTCAACCATTATGCCAAAATATCTTAATTTGCTTTAAATCTGTACTTCAACTAGATTAGACTTTACCACTACAAAATGTTTGTTTTGCTTTGGTTTTGAGGCATTCAGATTCTCATCCTGCTGCTGAGGTTCGAGACACAAACTGGTAGCCAGACTTTTCCTTCAGGATTTTCAAATAAAAGAGCAGAGATCATGGATCCGTCAGTTATGGCCAGGTCATCTAGACTACCACACCACAATGTTTAATTTTTGGGATGATGTTAGTTTATAAAATGCTGTATTAATTTCATGTCAGGTGTAACAGGACTCAAACCTTCAAACTTTTCTTTTTTGTTTTTCATTTTTGTAATTTCTTGTCAGTCCATAGAATATTTCCCCCAAAAGTCTTGAGAATCATCAAGATGGCTTTTTGGCAAAAAAGAGATGAACTTTTGTGCTCTTTTTTTTCAACAGTAGTTTCCTTGGTACTCTCCAATGGACGCCGTTTTTGAATCATGAACACCGATCGAACTGAGATAAGGAAGGCCTGCGTTTCTTCAGATTTTGGTTGTAACCTTTTAGCTTAATTTAGCTTAATTCACTCTGTTAAGCAAGTGATTTCAGTTCCGCAAGTCTAGTAGTAACCAGACTTAAATATGTTCAAAATAACAATACCAAAGGAGCATTAGTTTTCCATTCTTCCATGGCTACTTTGAATTAGGTGATCTAATAGTAACTGTTTAGTAAAATTGCTCATTAAGTACTTGACCTGTTATTGGTTCTCCTTCTAAAAACTTAGTAATGAACAATTAGTCAAACAAATCAGTTTTTAATTTTTATTATCAGTATTGCTAATTATTTTTTAATTTATTTAATTTGAAATGTGACTGTAATATTTGTGGTTGACTATAGTAGTGTAGGACTTGTATCGGTTTTAGAACAATTTAGAATATGAATACAGCTGTCTTCATAATCCACTTTTCATAGTTTGCACTGACCAGTTGATCTCTAGGGGACACTGAGATTATTTCTGCTGAAGCAGCTAAAACATGCAGCCATCATACATCAAGTGAAATGGGAATATTCAGCTGACAAAATGAAAGGGACAGGGTATTTGGACTGAAATCTATTCTTATCCTGGAAAGCATCCCAAAAAGAAGTAAATATATAGCATCTGAATTACGATGTGTTCCAAATTCTTGAACACAAAAGCTCCAAGCATGTGTTCCCAATCTGTTTCTCACTTATGTGACACCAACCTGTCGCACAACTGCTGTCCCCATGGATTTTTCAGTTTCAGAGCTAAGATCTACTGCATAGAGCAAATACTTAGTATAATCCTATCACATGTTTTCTTTTTGGATAAAATAAACTTGTTCAAAAGATTACCTTAACCTAGGCAAGCTGTGAACATGCAAATTGTCCCTAATACAATAAGAATAACATGACTTCTCATATCTGGCATTTCAGATCAATGTTGGGATATGGTAAGAATCCAACTTCTAACACACTCATTGGGCCCCATAACACCAAAGCACTATTTTATATAACGAGAACTTAGAACCATAAGTTTGTTCTGCTTTGCAGAGATTTAGTCTAGCTTTGAAAGCAAATGTGCAAACGCCCTCTATCTCATTTTAATCCCAAAATGCTGTTTCGTTTTAAAATAATTATATATTAGCCCTGTGCTAGGCTGCCAACCTGTTTACCCAGTGGCAGCTGGGATAGGCGCCAGTCCCATGGTGACCCTATATTGTATACGCAGTTAAGAAAATGGATGGATAGATATTTATATATCATATGGAAAAATATTTTGGTAAGTGAAATGGGGCGATGTTAATGTTAAGGGGCAGGGGTGTCACAAAATCACTGTCTTACAGTCTTTAGTGAAAGTTGGGTCAAAGCAGACTGCAGTATATTAACTGCAGAGCCAAGAATGTGTGCGATAAATCTTGCTCAACCCGGTGCTAACTGTCACTTTGTGTTTATGGTGTACAGATTGCACACTGCTTGTTTTCTCCAAGGCCTGGGCCAAGACAGGCTGCTTTGGCTGGCAGACAGACTGGGTGACTAACTCACGTACAGGCTGGCTTTGTTGGGTTGACTTTGTTGCCTTTGACAACCTAGGCATTGCTAGCTGAATGGCCACCTGACTGGCTGACTAAGTAACTGCCATACAGCCTGATCAGTGTTTTATTTGATGGTTGGCTTTCTGCCCCAGTGCCTGGCTGGTTGACTGATTGGTTCGCTGGCTGGCTGTCTCAGTGAGGTTGTGTGATATATGATGTGGTTCTGTGTGGCTGCGATTAACGGATTGGCAGAACAGTTGCACTCATTAATAACTCCACCCTATAGGGTTCGAGTAGTCCCTGACTGTATGCTGTAATTACAGTCAGATCTCTGTTTTTGGAAAAATTAATAAAGCTGGTTTTATGATTTGTAGATTGTCATTTTGAAATGTGTTTACTCTTCCATTTGAGAGTAAATATCAATTGGGCACTGTTTGTGTTGAAAAATTCATCAGGGGTGTCATCATCACTAAGCCTGACTGTCAAAGAGACGGAAACGCATCATTTCCTTGTGCTGCATATAGATCTCCTTTGAATCTCACCCACTCATTGCTGCAGGGTTTGAAGAATTTAAGTTAATAAAGTGGCTCATAAGGAAAGATTAAAGATGCCGTGTAATTTGATTAACTGAATGGGAATGCGAGAGGCCACAGATGGGAAAATAAGCTTTTCCAGTGCCTCATTAAAGGGAACAATCCTGTAAAACCTCCTGG
>VUQR01000891.1:102145-114939 GCA_015108515.1 Hemichromis elongatus
AAAAAAAAACCCGGTTTTTTTTTTTTTTTTTTTTGTCTGGAAAATATTTGAAGTCGCTGACATTTTAAAATGCTTTCTGCTATACAAGCTGTGGCTTTAAAGTATTCCAGTTGTCATATACATATACATACAGTCTATTTTTGGCTTCATAAATTTAAAGTTGTTGGTAGTGGCTTAGTCTACTGTGTACACCCATGTGCCAACATTTGGCTTTGATTGAAACAGCACACAACTGTTTCCGCGTTAAAGAGCTCTTTCCCTTGCCACATGTATGCTTTTAAGTAAGCATAGCATGTAAAGCATCAGAGCACAGTCACATTAGATACTTGTAACCTTGGTGGGTCAAATTTGTCTCCCTAACAAGCTAACAAGCTAAACCTTTACACATGCTACGCCATTGGTTGGCTTATTTTTATTTGTCTTTTTCTTCTTTTTTTTTTTACATATCTGTTGTTCGTAGGTGCCTTTAAATGGTTCTACAAATGGCTGCATATTTGGACTTCATATGTCCATAAGGTGTTAATGCAAATGTTTGACAAAAATCTATTGTGGCATTTTAAAGCAGCTTCTAAGATAGAGAAATATGTGATTTCACTAGTTGTAATTTTAATGCATGGTGCCAAGATAACAACAATAAAAATAAGCAAGTTAAAAGTAAGGTGTGACACGCATAAAAAAAAGCCACATGCATCGTCAAAGAAACCAAACCACCCATGATTCCACCCGTTTGCTCTTGAGTATCTAAATGTTTTTAATTAGCAAGAAGCCGTTGCGTTCCCTCTGTGACTGCTTACTGCCTGCCCATCACACACGCTTCCTGATGTGTCCCGAGGATGAACTTTGAGAAAAACATGGAATGAAAAAAGAAAAAGAAAAAAAAATTGCATCTTCTTCTTAACCAAAACCAGCCTACAGCGAGGCGGCTTGTGGGCTGCCTGCTGCTGCACAGAACATTCCCATCACAATTATGCTCAGTTGTCCCCTAATTGTCCTCTTCTCTCTCCCCAGAAGAAGTTGCTGACATGAGAAATTAGGCAATCAAGATGGCATTAGTGCATGAGTGGAGGACCGGGACATTGTTATACTATAATGTATAGGCCCCATTGGGGGTGCAAATAAGCAGGAAAATACCCGCATCTCCCTTTGAAGTGATGGCTGCTTCCAAATTAAACTCTTCATTACACCACTATCAAAAAGCTATGGTTGTTAGAAGTGCACTGCTTAGATCTGAGCACACTTCAGCTTTTCTGGGAGGTTTTCTGGGGTTTTTTTCTACAATAATGTGACTTGTGATTGATGCCTTTAAGGGTGCATCATTGTGTGACCATACCCATCCCAGTATTTTTGATGATTTGATATGATTTCTAGACTATTTGTAGTCTGTATACCCTCATAGAAACATGGACACTTAATGTAAACAAGGAGGTTTTAGTTTCAGTATCTTTTCTTTTTATTGCTATATTTTTTTGCACGTGGTATGTTTTTAAATGCGTGCATGAACTATAAAGAAAAGGGGTCTTATCATGCTATTTTTTTTTATAATTGAAATTAAGTTTGCTTCAATCAGAAGTTATCAACTGTAGTGTGAACTTTGTCCACTATATGAAAGCACTACACATGGAAAATAATAATAAAAAACAATATATTAAATCTAGTTGTCCTTGCTATAAAACAATGAAAATCTCTACAAAAAATCCTTTGAGATAAACATTTCATAGTTTCTTCATTTTTCCTAAGTAGGAAACTGTAAACTAAACTGGGTCATAACACTATGAAGAAAAAGGAGGAGGGAGAAAAAGGGGAGAAGGGGGGGGAGGTTCTCCTGAACCTACTGGGGGATTCAATGAGATTACCTCCCAAAAAGATTGAATTAGTTTGGCCAACAGAAGGAAGAAATGCTAGAAACTAATGGCAAATAACAAGCTTGTGACAATTCATCAGGAAACTTCACAGAGGGGAGGGCTTCAGTGGAATGCCTGAGACAGGACCTTTCCCCTGCGCTATGTTATTCTAACAAACAATGTCAATGAGATGGCATCCTACCTCTCACCAATTTGCATGGTTGTCAGTGGAGTGAAAGCCAGTTTAAAGGTACATCCTTTATGTGCTGGAGAAAGGATTAGAGCGAGCCCCACAAAGACGCTTTGATTTTCTTGCAAATATGTATAAGAAGTTTGGCTGAGAAAAGTGAGTTTTCAAAGGTGCAACTTTTCCAAAGCATATGATTATTCTTTGTGTGTGTGTGTGTGTGGGTGTGTGTGAGCGTGTGTGTCTGTGGGTGGGTGGGTGCGTGAGTGCACGCTATAGTTCTTTGAAAACATGAATAAAGTTCATCCTCTTGAATAGGTGTAAAAACAAAATTATATAATGTTTAGAACAAATTGCAATCAATTCATCATGATTAAAATGCATTCAATTATTATGCTACATATTGTATTTTTATATATTCGTTCAATGGGAGATTTATTCTGTGAGATTTGCCATCGTGCGCCTTTTTTTTCTTTTCTTTTTTTCTTTTTTGTTCTGGTGGTCTCCGACTGAAAGCTCCCCACCACTCAGTTCAATGATCCACACACTGATCCCACATAAACACAAGGAGGCGAGCCCGTGCTAACCATATGCACTTAGCGATTAGGTTAGAGTGCAAGCCTCATTAGCATGTATAAACTCTCTGTGTCAAGAGGTCGCCATTGACCCTACAACACAAAATCAAAACATGGCTGACACAAAGTGTACCCGTGTGGGTGAGGGATGTGCACTGCTGTCCAGTGTCTGTTTAAGTATTCGACGCGGTGAAAGCATATTGAAACGCTTTCTTCCCTCAATATCAAAACTAATAATCAGTTGTGAGTTCAGGTTTTGCTTTTCATAATACAAAAATAAATAAAAAAAATGTGACTCAAAGTAACACAAATACTTCAAAAAGTGCATGCTACAACACTTTGTAAAATTTTTACTAACATATCTAATGCTCCTATAGAGAAAGTAAACTGTCATGTGAAAAGTGTTTCTTTAGTATATTTATCTGGAAACTGCTGAAAGCTGTGTTGGACTAAAACGGCCTTCCCCTAAATATTTAAGGATGCATTTCTGCTTACAGTAAACCTAAAGGGCTCTATCACTGCTCGGGATTTGCTTCACGAGTTTAACTCACTTAATCGATTGATGGCTACATGGAAACAGAATTTGCGACAATTCCACTTGACGTTATAGGGTGTACACACGCACACAAAAAAAAACACCACTTCATGCTTAAAAAAGATCACCAGAGAAGCAATGTCCCTTCGGTGGCAGTCCAGCACAATGTGTTCCAGTTCACTTTCATCATGTTGTACCAGCTGAACATGGTGTAGCTTTCAGCCCTGCCCTGTGGGAAACCAGCCTGTCTTTTCTCTCATTGTGTGTTTGTGTGTGTGTGCGTCTGTGTGTGTGTGTGTGTGTGTGTGTGATGTTGTCAAGCTATGTTGTCCCAAGCTTTCAGCAGCACAAACTCCCTGTCCTAGGGCCTCCAGTGTGGATTGGCCACAGAGATTCTGTGTGGCATGCTCCGATGAATGCTACCCCGATTCTCCACCAGAATGCCACCAATGCAACCCCTAAAGCATGTCTGTCGGATAGCACAGGGTTGCCAAGAGAGGGCCACTTTCTACAGTTCCTGTTCAACTTCTTTCAGTGTCTTCCTTCCCTGTCTTTTTTTCTCTTCTTGTTTCTTGTTAAAGGGGGGAAAAAAAGCTAGCGTCAGCCTAAAAGCAATGCAGTAGGAAAGGAGTCTCCGTATGTTTTAATTACACTCGTGCAAAAATACAAATTTGCCACACGGCCTCACACCCAAACTGATTACACACCGATTGCCCCCTTCCCTACAGCCCTGCCCCGCTGTGGTTAATAAGCTAGATCAGCCCCTGGGAATCTTCCACTTTAGAAATAACACTCAGATCTTGTGAAAATGCTCTCCTCTGTTCATGTTTATGGGTCACACCGTGAAACTTGATCATATCTTCTAATAATGGTAATTGTTCTGTTTAGATCACATATGAGCGAGTCGGCTTTGACACCGCAGCTGACTGGGTGCAGCGGTAGTCAACCAGTAAATAGCTTCCCTGTAATTGTTTGATTACAGTATGCTGCCTGAGATACTGGATAATGTAATCATACAGTCAGGGTTTTACATGTTCATTTCTTCTTCTTCTTCTTTTTTTTTTCAGCGTTTACCCTTGAGTTTATGTCGAAACAGCTGTCTGGCATATAATACGGTACTCAATGACTTGTGTCAACAGGTTTACGAAAATAACAATGTTCTCATTGTTTAGATAGGCCACCATTCCAGACGGTCTGAATCTTGAGTTGTTGACGTTGCTGAATACTTTATGATATTAATTCCCTTCCCCAAGGTTACTAAACATGACCTAATAACAAGTGCCATTATTTTTGTAAATATATGTGACAAATTCTACCGTTAAACTTGATCCCACTATCCATGAACATTTTGCCAAGCACAATAAATCAGACCTCTAAATAATATAAATGGGAACAAGAATAATACATGAGAGATTCTGTTCAGCGTCACACATAAAGGGTGTAATCTAATTAGATGGTTGTTTAATTCAAGCATCTCTACTTGTCTACAGAGGAGGGATTTTAATCACACAGCAAGTCAGAAGGTCACTTCTGGGCCTGGCTGCTTTTTGAAGCATCATAAAGATGTTCAAAGACATATGTGCAGTTCATGTTAAAGTCCAAAATCAGGATAAGCCTTAAAATGCAACGATCCACTTTGTTTTTGACATTTTATTTAGGAGATTGTTGAATTTCTACGGAGACCTTAAGCAGCTGTGGCGATTCTGCCAATTAATACTTAGAGGCCAAATGTTAGCAGTCTCAGGGGGCTCAAAACTAAACAAACTCCAGGTTTCCATTTTCAAGCAACCTACGAAAAGAGGATGTGAAAGTTTGAATCAAATATCTCCTTTCAGATGTCTCGTCTGTTTACATTTTGCTTCCTTTCGTATCCCTTCGGGGAAGCTTGGAAATGGTAATAATGTCAGGACGTGCTGTGTCATTAATGGCTCATGCGAAGAGGAGCTCGCCCCCAAACGTCCACATAAAACTAACACCACGTGGTGGGTATGTGTCGAAAGAGCTTAATCAATTGTGAAGCTGATATGTAGGTAAAATAAATGAGACTTCAAACAAAGTGAAGTAGTCCTCGAAGGGTAAAAACAAGGCACAAAGGGAGACGCACTTTGTGTGACACCCACAATGTTTCATCTGTGAAAAATGCCAGAGAGCCGTGGCCTGTTTAATGTAAACTCATGGAGGGCAGATTTGTTTGGTGTCAAATCTAGAAAATAATTAGCTGATTCAGAGCAATGTGGTGTTCTTCAGAAACCTAACCCCAAGACCAGAATAGCTTAAAACGTATAAACACCTGGGCCACTGACTAGGAGTAAAGAATGGTGGAAAATGATGCAAGATGTGCTGAAGTTGAAGAGATGTTGTTTTTTTTTTCCTTTTTAGTTAAAATGAATTTTTATTATTTTCTTTTTCTTTTTATGCATATATTTTTTTAATTTGTTTTTAATTTTCGAAAAAGACAGAGAACATTAATGTGCTTTTAAAATAATTAAAAAAAAACATGTTTTTAATGACATTGTATATCTACCTTTTATTTTTGACTTGTTAAAATTAAAAACAAACTTAAACATTCTTGTGGAGAAGTCAACCTATAGACATCTCCAGCTTTTTGTTGAGAAAATGTACTCATACAACCCGCCCGCGTAACATGGCCCATTTTCAGGTTATGCAAATGTGCACGAGTGTTAGTGTTAGGAACCTTTCCTCAGTGATAACAGAGGAATGACTGACTCAGCTTCACTTTAAACCACAAGCATCAAAATCAGACTTGAATAACACGAGTTCCAGGTTTGCAGAAACATTTATTGTAATTTGCCAAAGTTTTTTTTTTTTTTTTTAACACAATCAGCAGTGAAATCAGTGCTCAGAAATAGCTGAACTAACCAAACATTATCTGTTGGTGATTATGTAGCACCACTGCTGAGGTAGTGTGATCCAATGCAGAGAAGTGGCCCCGAGGTACCCTCCCTTTTCTCAAGAACTAATGTTTACAATCATTTAGGGGCGTCTGTGGAAGGCGTACAGGAGACACTGGCGTATGTTTGTCTCCGTTTTGAGGATTGTGGTTAAGCTGAAGCTCATCTGGCAACCTTATGGGCTGCTTATCCAATCTAAAGCTGCTGTTCTTCCTTCTACTCCTGTGTCTTTCTATCTCACTTATTTTTCTCACTTTTATTTTCTCTTCTTTCCTGTTTTCTTCTTCTTCTTCTGACATTTTTTTTACAATGCCTTATTTCTTAATCCAGCTTTCTCCTCCCATGTTGAATACTCTTAACATATCTTTCCTAATTTTATGAAACCACTCATATTATCAGCTGTCTCTAGTCATACATGTCATCTGCTGGTATGTGCTGATCGCTGAGTTTTAGTAGGTCTTTCATGTGTGTATCATGTGTAGCAATGGCTGGAATGGGATGTAGCTCAAGTAAATCAGTTTGTCATGTGAACAAAATCTGCTGAGTGCATAGGTTCACGAGCAGGTTTTGTTTCTCATCTTCTGTCTTCTCTCCCATGACAGTCTCAATTTATGCCAAATGGCTCCAGAGATCCACTTTTAAATAAATAATTTAAATAAAAAATATATTACCAATGTTGATAATTTAGCAGCTTAAAACCCAGCATGTCCTGTTTTCATTAAGGATCATCACATTACACAAGCCACATTAAGTTAATGCCACATACGTCAGTGACGTAAATGTATGAAATGGCACTGATCACTTCCAGAAGAAATACACAAGTGGGGTGATATTAAGTATTTCATTCCAAATTGGAAGATTTCCCCACTGAAAAAGGAGACACCAATCATGCAAAATGACTGTTTGCATCAGTGCACAGTGTGCAATATGCAGAAAATGCTGTAAGATAGTTATCTGAAGCGACTACTGCAGAGAGCAGGGCTTCCTGAAAATGTTTCCAATGAGGCCTCCTCCCTAAAAAGTTACATGTGAAAACGTGTGTAAATTCATAGACGTGAATGAAGGTTAAAAAACATTCAAATTGAAAAGAAACAAAAGCAGAAACACTGAAACGGTTCGCTGGGAAGTAAGAATGCACGAGAAGGCAAATTCATCTGTTCATTGCTTCAAAGAACTGGGATTCAGACTAAACTCATAAAAATATGGTCTTTTCCCCCCACTTTAGGTTGGTTGTGTTTTTCAAAAGTCTTTCTCTTTGGTCATAACTAACGTTTCTGGGCAAGCACTAACCAAAATTACATCTCTTCAAATATAACCCTAAAAAGACAAAAATGTTTAACAAACTGCACACAGTCTTTAAGGTTCCCGAAAGCAACTTCTTCTGACCCCTTTCATCAGTGGACGAAACATATTTGATCTAACCGTGCATTATTTTCCTTGAGCTAGTGAATATATTCTCATTGTGTAGTTATACTGTAGCGCCTTTAGAGTGTAAAACACCTTATGACTGTTCTTGAGAACTGGTGCTATATGAATAATAATGAACTGAACTAAACTGCACAGGTTTTATAAAACATAGTTCTTGGAACTGCTTCTCGCATAATTATTCAAATGTATAAGACTTTTCAAACCTAGTGATTGCTACATAGTTACACTCAACTGTTGATTTTGAAAAGATCTAATCGTGATCCTTTATCAAAGTAAATAAGACTGTAAATGTCACAGCGGAGGTTGAATTGTCATCTTCTGGGCCTTGGCTTGACTGTTGTATTTAATTTTTAAAATAAGAATGTCTTTTCTTATCTAAAAGCATTACTATTTGGGATGCATATGAAATAAAGAAAGACATATAAATGAAAGATATATTAGTAAAGATGTTGAAAAGTAATGTCCTATTTCTTAGTTATTTGCTTTAAGGTCAATTTGAACACGTTCAATTCATGCACTCATATAATGTAGAAATTACTTATCATGTTGAAGGAGAAGAGAGTAAACTTGAGGCTTTAGCGTTTGATAAACGTTTGGTTTTCCCTGCTGCCTCCACCTGTGTCTGCATTATGAAGGGCAGAAATACTGTACAGCACTTCAGAGTGTGCCAATTAACAGCCCCAGCAGCGGCCGCCACGCAGGAGGGCCCCTCATAAAGACTCACCCTATGGTGTAAACCCCGCCACTTCCAAGTGCTTTATCCGGGGCCGAGCCCATACACACAGCTGTTAAACTGGCAGGTTTTTAAGTAGCCCCAGCAACGCCGACGGGCCCAGGAGTTCATAAAGATTTTCTCAGCAAGTGCTTTCACAAGGAAAGTGAGAAAGATGAGATGAGGGAGACAGGAAGAGAGGAAATCTGAACATAGCTGGTCAATCAAGGGGCAGATGTTGCTTAAAGACAAGAGAGTCACAACACTATCATACCTCCATGCTTCTCTTTGGGTCTCTACCTATCCACCTCTCTTATTGTTCTTGACTACACTCTTTCCCTCTTTTTTTTGTGTATAAAGAACCAGCGATCGCAGTAATGGGTAAGCCAACACCAGGCAGGAGGAGGCCTGCTGAGGACTTGGAAGTCAGGGTAATTCCAGTCGTCCAAGCCACTGCCACTCCAGCCCCCCACATGGCAACTGCTGGCATTTGAACAGCTTTGATTCATATTTTAGAGGCTTAGTGCATCAGAAATGTATTACTTTTAGTTAAAAAGAGAAGAACATACACGATTTTTCCTGCTTAGATGCCCAACAAACCATACTGCAAATTGTTGTGATGCAAAATCATGCAACTGTGCAGGTAGTTAACATGTGTAAAATCCACAACTTTATGCCAGCTAGCTAATGTATACTAGATAAACTGTGAAGTTTATCTTTTCTTTTCTTTTCCTGTCTATGTATGGGTCTACTTGTTGGGCAAACATCTAGCCTATGATTTATGTCCTTAAATGTTGGTATCATCACACTGAACTTAGGGTTGCTTTGTGCCTACCTTCAGGTTGAGGAATGAGCTTTGACTGATTTTTGTTTTTTTGCCAATGAACACCTGTTCTTGGGGTCCATGGTTAGAGCCCTAGAAGATGGATTATTCTTTGCTCCACTTGAAGACTCCAAAGTTTATCAGAGCACAGACAGTGAAACTAGAAGGGCTCTGATTGGGAGGAGCAGCCTGCTGCTCACGGCATAGGAATCAGGCTGTTCTATTAGTGGACTTCTATGCTAATCACAGTTTGTCCATAATGATGTTCATGCTTGAGTATAACAGTGTCTGTAAAAACCACTGGAACCAGGACACCTTTACCCATGGAATGACAATTTTGCGACCTTGTCATCAGATCTGAAACTTTATGACTTAGACACTTAGGAATTCATCTATCAACCACTGAGTGGAGAGTTTGTTAAATGCACAGTTGGAGCGTACTTTGAGCCTTTGGCAGAACATTTGGTCCACGTGATTTTCATCTACCACCACTGGGAGAAGTGAAAGCATTTGGAAGCAGACTGAGAACAGTTAGACATGTTCGTCATTTTCCACTCCACCTTATTATAGTGGTTGTTGGGATGCGTGACCCTATGGGTTCATCACTGGGTTCAGAAGGACTGTTGGTAAAAAGAACTGTCAACCTGGAGTAGGGGCCCAAAGAGCTTGGTTGTCTTGAGGGATTTTACTCTGTCAAAAATAATGGGTGTGGTGGACGCAGGAGTACGCCTAACCAGTCAAATACAAGTTTTTTTTTTACTTTTAAAATTCTGACCACATCTCTAGGAGTGTCATGTGTGGGTGGTACAAAAAATATCTTTTATCATGACCATTAATATTGTTCAGTCCCTGTACAATGATTCGTTAGTTTTCATCACCAATATAAGTTAGACGTCCTTCCTGGTATGCATTGGACTCCCCCAGTACCTCCCTTTGGTATGATTCCTTTTATAACATTCAAGGACAGGATTTATAGGTACAGCCAAAGGGTAGACGGTGGCGAGTTTGATGACATTAGGATCGCATGTTTAATTTATCCAGATGACAAAGTGTAGAAGTTGGTTTATCAAGCAATGAATTCCATATAGTACTGGGATAGTTTTTAGCTGTATGACTGGCCTGTCAATTAGCACCTTAAAAGGCATGGTTCTCATCCAGTAATAATAAGGTATTGCCAGCTCTGAGTTTCAGTACCTTTAGGTTTTGTTGATGAGTGGGGGTAGAATGGATCGGGAGAGTTAAACCCAGATCGACTGCATGCTCAGTGCTGTTTTGATTGTGGAGAGATGTAAATCTCAAGCTAATGGTGTGATATGCATCTGTACTGTGTTCATAACTAAATGGATGCATGCAAGTTGCTGCCCAAAGTCCACAGCGATTGTTCCTGTGGACTAAAGCAGAGACAAAACAGTTAAAACTGAGCTGACCACATGCTAGACGGTATTGGCTACAGATGTGCCCAGACAGATCACAAAGAAAACGTGATGGCATTTCCTCAAGATGTGCATGTGTATTTTTAAACTTTGATGTGAACATGATTTGCCATGAAAAAACGCTTTGTTCTTGTGGTTCGCATGGTCTCAATAACAGGACTCATACATATTGTATGCCTATCCAGAACTTTTTGTGTGTGTGTGTGTGTGTATGTGTGTATGCCTCAGTAATGGTGTAGGTTGATCTCAGGACATTTAGTATTCTTCTCAACATAAGTTTTCTGGTAAAGAACAGTTGTACACATAATTGAAAATTTAACTGAGAGGAGGAATAGCATGCACAGCAATTTGGTGGTGGAGACAGTTGGTATCACAGATATTACAATATTATGGGATATTCTTCCTTTATGAATACATAAACAGACTTGTTGTAAAATATATATATATATATATATATATATATAGCGAGAGAGAGAGAGAGAGAGAGAGAGAGAGAGAGAGAGAGAGAGATTAACACACATGGACACGATTTTCATTTATTTATTTATTTTAATGGTACTGGTTATAATGCATGTCTCATATTCATATAATATTTTAAGCTCTAAAAAGTAAATCAGTATCTGAATGACTTCAAGTCATTTTTTATTTTAAGTCATTTTTTATAGCTTGTATGACAAACACTTTGATCTAACACTCTTCTGTAAATATCCGGCGTAGCTAGCTTCTGTTAGCATTCTGTGGCATGTTACACTGACTACCATGCAGAGGAGCAGCATGCGTGAAGAATGAGCCCCCAGTTCAAGCAGAGGGGAAAAGTATCACTGCAAGATAGTCTGGCTTTTGACCGTCCTGCCCTGTTTAGTTCAGGTTTTCATTTGTGTGAAGTGATAGTTCCAACACATTGTGTGCTTGTTCTGCTCTTCTTCTGTTTCAGCTTTGGCAGGTGACCCGGTATTGGATGTACTGGCTACTGTACTTTAGGTGACAGCTCCTGACATTGTAATTGTCTGCTCTGGGTGATGGGATGGATAATGTAATACAGCTTTTGTTTCCTTTTGGTAGAAATTATTGATAACTGATGATGATGAGGTGCTGTTGGGATTGGTAACCTTGTCTATGCCGGATGCGATAATTTTAAATTACCAAGGATTTCTTCAAAATAATCAAATTTATCTAAATCCTTCTGTGGATTAAACATCTGCTATAAATTATAAGGTTCTGCCTTTTTACACAAATAATCTTTTTTTCATTACCCAGTTAATTTGTTTAGACAAATACATGTATACAATCTTTTCCTTTGTTTTTTTATGTACCATTTAAAAATCAAAATGCTCTAAATGGAAGACAATGTTAGCAACTATAATTCCCTGTACAATCAGTCAGTTGTCAAAATGATACTCCTGGCTTTATAAACATCTCCTTAAAAAATTTTAGAGCTGAAATCATTGTTTAATAATTTAAGCAAACTCAAATTATACATTCTATGATTTTAGTTAAATTCAGAAAGTCATGGATGAGTTAATTAGTAATAAATTGTGTAGTGTAAAAAAAATAAATCTACATAACGGGGCTCAGGTAATACATAATGTGCATACATTCACACTCCGTAAGTGGATAAGTGAACAGTGTTACCCACAAGGGAAACCAAGACAGACAGGGGTGGAGAGGGACGGTTGGACAGAGAGAGTAAAGATTTCACATTAGCAGGAAAGAAAATGGTGAGTTGCATTTGATATCGCCCTCTGTGCCGCACATGTGCTGGGAGTGTCCAGAGAGGACAAAAAAGAGAAGCATCCTCTGCTAAATGGAAATTCCTGTGCTTCAGCCACAGCTGCACTATGACACTTCAGATGGCTGTGCTTCCCTTTGTACAGCCCCCTGGAATTAACCCAAACCACAATGGCATCACATCAGAAAAGAAGGCAGGAAAAATCAGACTTTATTATCTGTCGTTCTGGAAATATTTGTGCAGGGAGGAAAAAGGGGCACAAGGCCCTTGGCTTCCCTGCCATATCAACCTGCATTTGATTATTAAACACACACTCATGCACACACACACACACACACAACTGTTTTCAAATAAGTATGAGGTAGACCACTGTTATGATACTTGTCCTCTAGGATGACTTGGTGCTGAACTGCCGCTCCTTATTTACTTTTATTATTTTAATTTTTGAGACAATAAAAAAAATAGTACAGAACGCAGTCAAATGACAGAATTTACTATGTATGGCAT
Source organism: Hemichromis elongatus (assembly GCA_015108515.1). Lineage (NCBI taxonomy): Eukaryota > Metazoa > Chordata > Actinopteri > Cichliformes > Cichlidae > Hemichromis > Hemichromis elongatus. The sequence goes on from VUQR01000891.1 coordinate 114,828, forward strand.
TTTACAATTGCAAATGTATTAAATGCAATATATATATATATATATATATATATATATATATATATATATATATAAAAAATATATTTTTTTACATATATTTTTTTTTTTTTTT
>VUQR01000894.1:0-12464 GCA_015108515.1 Hemichromis elongatus
TCCAGAGGAATCGGTAAATTAACATTAAGCAGCACCTAATTCAAAGGATGAAACAGGCTTCTGTCTCACATAACAGACAACTTGTTAAAGAACCATGTTTAAATTGTATCTTCAGCCACTTTGTTACTAGCAGCCTGGTGCAAAAACACTTTGGGGCAGCATTTCAGGGTGTAGGGGATCTTATCAAAAGTGATTTAATTACTAAATCAGATCAGATTTTGAACCGCCCTGCAATAACAACTGGAAAGCATCCAATTGGCAATGGCTTTGTTCCAAAGAATGACACTGATCAAAACACACTTCCAGTGCAGTAAAAGCATACCTGAATAAAACACACACACACACACACACACACACACACACAATGATCAGTCATGGACAGGTCTCCCAGAACCTGGATTCAACATTATTAAAGCCGTGTGGGATCATTTTCACAGAGAACAGAACGAAAGGTATGAAACAGCCAAAGAAGCCTGGAGAACTAACAAAGATAATATTGGAATTGTATTCTATTGTAAGTCCGGTGTTGCCTTACCTGAAAATATAAAGAAATTATGGGTGACGTGAGACATTTAAACAATACTCTTTTGGCTGTGCTGTAGTTTTCATAATTCATTGGCTGTATTTCAGCAATTACCTTAAGAGTTGTTGCATATGTAACAGATAAAGAAAGCGTGGCTCGGTCACAGCTCGCCCGTTTGAACTGAAGTGGATAGCATGCCGTTTGATCCTGACTGATCATGTCTCCGTTTCAGGAATAGTTTATTACATCAAAGTAAACACTGTCGTACTGCCGTTGTAGATTTACAAAGCTTTCTTTGTTAGGAAATGTTTATGGATAGTTTACCCTGTTTTCTGATTTTCAGATATGTAATACACTCAGAATGCAACAAGCTAACTTCAGCTCCTGCTAACACTTAGTTAAAATGTAGATTATAGTCATTACTGGTGAGCCTTAATAATCTGACATGCCAGACTCTGTCTTCGCACAGTGAAGACTTGTACTTAAAGTTGTATTTTAAAGACATTTCAGTCTTTTAAGAAATGTGAGATTTTAGATTTCAACATACATGAAAGGAGTTTTGTGGCTTTGTTGGAAAAGTCAGAAAACATGTGTCTCTGGCCTTTAAAGGCGAGTGCGTTTGCTGCTCTGTGATCTTTATGGACCAGTGTTTTTTGTTTTTTTTTTCCTCCTCAAATTATTCTTGTTTAGAGTATTCTTAAAAGCTGTCATGTGTTTTAGTGTTTAGAGCAGCACGTGTGATTTAGATCCATAAGCAGTTGCATTCTCGTGCGAGCGGCATGATTTTCACATTTGTGCCATTATAAGTGACGGCAAAAAACTGGATCCACCTCAGTAAGATTGCCATCTCACCGTTTATAGAAAAAGTAGTAGCCAGTGTGAGCATTCAGACGGGAAGCTGATATGTTAAGATGTTGTCAGATTACCTAAAACAAGCCTTCATGAAAGGGCTTCACATATGCAATGAAATGTTTTTAACTGACAAAAATGTAAAGATGCTTAAAATGTCTTCCTGTGGTAAAGTGACACACTAAATTCATCTGATGTCTCTGTGAGGTGATTTTTCATGTTATACTGAACTGAATCCAGTGGATGTCTGAATGGGGAGGGGGGGCTGTTGGCATTTTCTGGAACACGGTTTGCTGAAATGCATTATGTACGCACGCTGAGCCAAGCCACCAGTGTGACTGTGTGACTCAGAGATCTTTAGAAGGTGAAGAGAATGCGAGCTAGACCAAGAGGGAGACAGGTTCTCTTTGCTTATGTTTCTCTCTCTGAATAATGTAATAGCCATGTTGGGGTATGTGGGTCAGTGGGGCTTTACTTGCCCCTGGAGACCAAAGGCGCCCCCCCCAGCACACACAGATACACACTTGCTTAATTCACTCCCCGAGCCCTGGCTTGTCTGCCTGTCTGCCTGGCTGCTTAACTCACTGCGTGACGTCATACATTTTTCATAAAGTCTGCATTGCTTGGTCAATATTTCATATCTGCTATTGACAGGCGGGTGAGTCCACAGTAAGGAGCTGCTGCTCCCTCTCTTCCCTTCCCCTTCTCTCCCTCCGCCTTCCATCTCTTTCTGGCCTCTAATTAAATTAGCTCTGTCTGCAGATGACAAAGGGCCAGTCATTCGGGTGGTGCTTAGATAGCAAGTAGCTGCACTTAGAGCGGATATGAAGTTAAGGAGGAATGCGCTGAGCTGAGCTTAGTACCTCTCTTAGGGTAAAAAGGTGGGGAAGAAGAGGATCTGGGTCCAGGCCTGCCCCACACAGTGAACTTAGACCAGAGTATTTTTTATTTCAGCTGTTTGGCAAACTGACCTTCAGGGCTGCTAGTGGCCTCTGAATAGTGATCACTGTGAATTTAGAAATGCAGGCGATGTCCAGGTTGCGATTAATAATTGTTTTAGTTGTGATGAGTACTTGTCCCGTCTGTGGCATAGTCAAAATAAGGTCAAAAATGGTTTAAAAATGCCCGCTGCAGCATTACACTGTCCAGGTTAGCATATTTATATGATTGTTTTCATCTAAAGCTACATACACACTTGGCTATTCTAGGCTTATCCAAATGAAATATGACTAGGGTGGAAGAATGGTGGCTCTATCTTTGGGCGTGTCTCCAAAACTGTGGGCCTATGTTGCACGACTTTGTCGCTATATTTAGCGAGTTTTCAGACCCCCTTAGCGTCTTTTTTTCTAAAAAGCGACTAGCGAAAAATTTGGCGACTTTTTCTGGTCTTATTGGAGACTCATTTATGACGACTTTTTGACGTGAAAGCGTGTATCGCTCTTACACTCAACAAGCAGCGGGTGCTGCCGTGGGCACCTCGCCCGTGCCAAAGCGCTCACAGAAGGAGGATAGTCCTCCCCCAGCCGCTATCAGGGCAGGATATGTTCACACCTAGGTGTCCAAACTGCAAATGAATCGCGCATGAGTGAAGCCGCTGCTCCTGCACTGACTGTAACGCAGTCAGTTCTTCTTTTACTGTTATGTTATTTTGTGTGTTTAAAACTACCAATAAGCACACACAGGCACACAAAGTAACTCCACCAGATTGCCTATTTCTGGTCACTTTTGCCAGTCCAAGCCTGGCTAGAGGAGGAGGGTGGGAATTGTGACATTAAAAAAACCAATAGACGTTAAAAGAAGTTTAATTTGTAGTTCTAAATAAATTCTAAATGCATTTAGGATGTTTTTTACTCACTTTATGTCTCTTTCACAATGTTATTTCTCTCTCCTACAACGTAGGTTACAATTACATTAGTATGACCAATTATGCAAATTAGGTGATGATGTCATTTATCGACTTCTAGCGACTTTTAGGATAGCCAATAGCGATTTTCCTTACCTAGGAGTTGGCAACACTGGTTGCACAATGAGAGCACAAATGTGCTACTACTCATCAATCTGTAGGATTGTAGCATGAAAACATGCTTTTATCCACACAGCAGTAGCTTCCTCCAACATCTAAATTATTACACAAACCCAAACAGAACACAGAGAGGCAAATCTTTTTAAACTGCAAATAAAGGATGTAACATCATCGCCTCTAGACTCTGCATTTTGAAGCCTCAGCATAAGCCTGCTGACACATTGGTGTCTTGGTGCCAGAAATTAGCAGCTAACTAGCGAGCATAGTTAGCAAGCTCGAATATGGCATACGCACGAATCACATTATAATCAAATACTAGAATTTTACTCTCCAAAACCAAAGAATAAATTACTAAAATTATTTTTAAAACAAAGCAGACTATGTTATTTGTTAGATCACTCCATTAAAATGCCGCAGTAGATACCAACAGCACAAACGTAATGAAGAGGTCCAGTTAATGATGCAGATAAATGCTTTAGCTGTCCATGCTAGCACCCTTGAAGCCTCAGCAGTATTTGGCCTACGATTTGGTAGGTATTATGAAAGTACTCCTAATTAGTGTTATTTTGACAGACTGTTTTTATTTAAATTTAGTCACAGGTTTTTGACTAGATTTCATTTGATTTTCGTTATAATTTAAATATCTAACTTCTTTTAGTTTTATTGAGTAAAAAAAGTGTTTTTAGCTGTGAGAGTTGCTGCACGTGGTTTACAAAGCGTCATTCGTTGACATCAAATGTGAAATGTGTCTATTTGTCTGCTCTTCCTCCCTAGCATTGATATTTAGTGTTTTCATGAGAAACAGGCAGCATGGGAGCTAGTTGTACAGGGGCAGATCAAATGTCCATGTCTAACCGTACTGCTCTAGGAAACTACTTATTTGTTGAAAATTTTACTGTATTTCATCGTAGATTTTGTCCTCATTATTTAGTTTTTGCTTGTAGTTGTCAGAAAAATAGGTCATTGACAAAAACTGCCAAAATTTATTGGTTAGCAACCCTGCCTATAATGTCCTCATAAGGACATTAGCACGTCCCATCCATGTTGTTTGAGTTTTTTCGTTTGTGGTCCTCTCCTCTCAGTTGCTCATTGTTTTTGTTTGTTTGTTTTCTCTGCTGAAAGCCCTGTTGTCTGCTCTCGTCTACTTGCAGTGCTCCCCACCTGCTCACCGCTGGACTTTCACTGTGACAACGGCAAATGTATCCGTCGCTCCTGGGTGTGTGATGGAGACAACGACTGCGAGGATGACTCCGACGAACAAGACTGCCGTAAGTACACTTTCTTTCTTTTTCTTGAAAACCCAAACAGTAGCAAAGACATCCACACTCGACCTGCTCTGTTATACTCAAGGGAATGACTTATTAAAGTGGACAGATGTTTGAGGCAGCCATGTGCAATGAGGTGTTTGTTTAGAGTCTGAATTAGTTGCCTGTCTGTTGCACTCACAAACAAACGGACGTGCACACGAAAACATCGTGGCAAGAGGTCAGCTCTCCCACGGTCACAGCACAAGACATTCTTTGACCTTTGACTTGATTTTATTTTGCTCCTCTTTGTTTTGAGGAGTTTTTCGTGTTTTAAGTCATGTGTTCTTGCTGAAGTATCCTCAGCTTCCTCCCAGGCAGTATCGTGACAAACACTGTTAAACTAAAAGGGACAACCTGAAGCTTTGACTGCTACAGTGAGGGTATCTGTGGCCTCTGTTTTGCTATGTGAGACATTTTGCTGACAAGGTTTGTGTCCATTCGTCTCCTTAAAGTTAAAGGGTCGATGCACATCAGTAAGTTTTTCTTGCTTTACAGCTTAATTTTAAGGACTTTTTTTTTTTTAGTGGGTTAATGCAGCCTTCAGAAAATGGTCAGATAAACATCATAAGGAACCCATCCTGTTTTTCAAACTCAACAACGCGCTTGCCCTTTTACCCAAGAATTAGTGTTAGGTTCGTTTGAGGTTAAGCAGTTGTGATCTATAAAGAGGTTGTCAGAAGTACATGAGTACAACTGCTTGTCTCTGTGTGTGTGTGTGTGTGTGTGTTTTTTTTTCTTCTTTATTTGAGGTGTGGCCAGTGGTCAGATTCTGAATCCACATTTAGTCTCTATATTTACCCATGACACAGCCTCAGCCTCAGAAGGCTCTGTGTGTGCAACCTGATCAGGGTGGATGCATGCTGCAGGCGGGACATTCTATCACAGCATCACAAGCAAGTTCGGTGATTCAGTTCAATCAACTTTAACACTCTGTGCGGAGGGCTGGAATAGTTACACGCAGTGACATGTCCTTGATGGAGACAACACATGGCAGTCAGGCAGTGTCCTTCAAGTAACTCACTTCTAAATCTGTGAGGGATCTTCAACCAACAACATGTTGCTCAAATTATACAGTTCATGTGAATTATTGCCGATTATTTTGCTTGGCTTCATTGGTGACAATACCGAGAACTTAACATAGACCTGTTATGCTTCTTTGCAACTTCAAGCCTTCTTTCTTGGACTCAGCTACAGTAACTTTGATTCACAGTTCATAGCAATCCTGGTTGTTGTATATTTTGTTTTTATACCTCCCCTGAAACAGGTCTGACCAAGCCATTTAAAGTACTCTTCTTTTAAAATAGATCACCCCTAACACACCCCCTTTAGCTTTTCTTCTGATTGGCTGCCCTTCACAAACAGAAATGCTAGGTGGGTGGGGGCCCTGACAGATACTTCCTGCCAGAGCTGCAAGTATCTGAACTCACGTTCAGATAGCTGGACATGCTGAACGTTCAGCTCCTAGTTCTGAACTGAACTAGGAGCTGAACTCATTATTTGAAACTTACAATAATATGAGCATTCACCATTCTGGTAGAACTCGAAAATAGAAAAAAACAAAACAAAATAAGTGCAAAAGTAACTCCACTTGATAGTTCTGTACATCAGATCAGGAACAACTGGTCTTTCGGCATATTTTGGGTAATGTGGAGTAGATTACAAAATCTGTATAGTGATTGTGCCTCTGCAAAGGAGTGGTGGTTGGGTTGGGTAGGCTGTTGATGGAGGTAGCTATTAATCAAAAGAAGCAATGTTTTTGTTTTTGGCTGAGTCAGCAAGTTGGTAACTATAGACCAGATTGACAGTGTTATTGGACGCTCCTGGCCTCATATCTTGATTGGGAACTGCTATCTGTATAGTAGAAATTTGGCCTTCCCATTTTGTTTTATTTTAGTGCAAGCGAGACGTGTTTTTGTAAGGAAAAGGTCAACGAGGTTTTTATTTTGGCAAGCAATAAACAAGGTGTATGAATATTTTTGCTGATGTTGATAAAAAATAAACTGGAAACACATTCTTATGTTTTTAAAGTCAGTAGAATGAATAATGTAACTTCCCTCCAAAGCAATAGCATTGAACCTGCAGAACTAACCTGTTGATTATAGCAATGAGTGTTGTGAAGCATTTGGTCACTCTAGCTAATTAAATGTTGGACATAAGCATAGGATTAGAGGGAGCATCATGCTCTAATTGTATTTAAATACAGTAGAATCTGTTAATGACCTATACACAGAAGCCAATTTGATGCTCTCCTTAAAATTCAAGTAGTTTATAGGTGCAGCAGGTAGACGATAGCTTGTGAATGATTTTTCTGTCACCTGGTGATTTCTCCTCCTCCTGTGCTGACCCACATACAGCATGAGCAGCCAGACACTGAATCACTTACTGATGGGGGGTGGGGGTGTCTGTCTGCAATGAGGGTGCTATGAATTTTTCATCTTCATGCCCAGTAAATTTTCCTCCCTCCTCTGTTTCCCATACTTATTATTTCATGCTTCTTTCTTTCTCCATTTCTTTCCCTCTACCTGGTTTGGCTCTCTCTTCCCAATATGTGCCAGCCAGTATAGGTTTCTCCTCACGATGAGGTGGTTTCATTGCATTATTTAGAGCTGGGGAGACAATCCTCCACGCTTGGCTGGAACCGAAGTAGCTGTCAAGATTTCAGACAAACATGGAGAGTGAGGTGTGCCCCTGCACAGATATGTGTGTGTGTGTGTGTGTGTGTGTGTGTGTGTGTGTGTCTGTGTGTGTGTGTTAAAAAAGAGGTTGTTTGAAATCTTGACGTTCAAAAGATACTTTAATCGGGCAAATAAATATTTCGACACCTTTCTCAGCACACACGCACATGTAGAGAGCGTGGTATTGACTCCCAGTGCTCTTTGCCCTTTGACTTTTGGCTGCCGTGTGAATGATGAGTTTCTTGAGGGCTTGTTGACCTCTGACCTTGCTCTGTTTACTTCACTTATGGGAGGGGAGCCAGTGCAATGGGGGAGGCAGAGGATAGGGGGCAAATCAATTATTTTCTTGCAACCTGAATAATGGAACGAGTTTGATTGTCAATTGTATAGGTAAAATGAAATTTTCATTGGGAACCATCAAAAGACTTTTTTTTGAGGGGGGGCGAACTGGCTGAGAAAAGAAATCATGAGCATGCTCATGATTGTTTAGATATTGAGTTTTCTACACTTTGCTCTGTATGATGTCACTGAGAATAGATGGTCTTTTAAGCTTTGAGCATAGAAGCTCCACCCACCTGTTAATGAGAGTAATAATTCCTAAATGTAGAGGATCCTTGTCAAAACTTTCTAAATATGTTGTTTTTTATACAGAAAACATTCTGGGAAGATGCTTCCTTTTTTGGACCTTTTGTTAAACATTAATTTGGACTCGTATCCTATATACGTGCAGCGGCTCTGGGTTCTCATGTCATGTCACTCATCTGAGTAGTGAAGGGTGGTTCTCAGGTGTATTTGTGTGATGCTGTAACACTCTCGAGAAAAGATGAAGGCTTTCAGTGGAACAAAGACGAGCGTTATCCGTTTCTTTTTTGTCGGGTCGTTTCTTCTGTGGGCGTCCTTCTGTTTTTGTCTCTTCTTATCTCTTTTGCTTTGCTTTAGCTGTCTAACACTCACACATAACAGTGATAAATTATAGATTACCTACTGCCAGAAGGCCAGCCATCACTGGTTTTCTTTGACGAACCTGTTTACTCGGCTCCTGCTGTGCTTTGCCACCGACTGCGGCGGCAACGGTAGAAGGCGGCGCGTCGGAAGTGTGATTAAAGAAGCGAAGCGAACCAGTTGTTTGGATAAATGAAAGGGTATGAAAGTAAAACACTGTCACAGGGCTGAGCTCTCACAAGAGGGAGTGACTTTTGTTTCTCTGTTGTGTCAACTGTTGGTACGAATGACTAATGCTCCTTTTATCTCCAGTCTAAAGGTTAACTGCATAATGAAACACTTCCTAATGTACAACCAGCACTATGTGTAATTAAGATATAAAGCATGCTGCTGAGGCTAGGTGAAAGAAAATTTGAGCTGGAGTAAGAAGAATTTTGTTTCATAATATTCTGTGCGTTAAAGCAATTTCTCTTTGGCACATTCCTTCTAGCAGGTTTTATTTGCACACCCATAATGCCTCAGAATCTACATCTAACTCAGATAAAAGGGTAAAATCAGTGTTCAGTTCCAGCACACAGACAAACATACTTTAAATTTTATCAGTAACAGACTATAAAATACCAGACATTCACTCACCAAAACTGAAGCCCAAACTTTTCGGATGCTCTGTAATAGAGAACAAGCCAGATTATCAAAACTTTTTTTTAGTACCAGGCTGTAAACATGTTTTAGTTCTGTAAAGTTGGACGGGAGTGTTTGGGGGCAGTCTCGGTTTTTTTGGAGCCCGTCCCCAAGTATCCGGTTGAGAAACGGCAGCTTTTGGCACGTTCGCGCTGGCTTCTTTTTCTGGTTCCTGTTTGACATAACACATTTAGTCCTGCGTTTTTGGATCAAAAAAAAAAAAAAAGTTCTTCAGTTGCAGCTTCCTCTGCCTCTCTCAATGTTTCCTAACACATAAGAAGCAGCCTTTTTGTTAGTTTGGTATTTTTAGGTTGATATGCAACGATCATTTTAAGGCTTTTATGTGGTTTGAGTAAAAAAATCAAACATTTGACTTTTTTTGTTCCATGAAAGCTCGTCTCTATTACATCCACTTTAACCATTCAGCTAGAGCCAATTTCGGCTTTTTTTTATTTTTAAGGTTTAATTTTTGCCTTTTGTGAAGTGTTGAAAATGTGCTTTGTAAAAGGAAATTTATTATAGCGGTAACACAGATGGCAACCACTTTATACAAACTTATCGCTCACTGTGTTGCAGTGGTTGTAAATTAACGATTTTCATAGCGTGCAACGAGACATTCAGCCTAAAAGGCTCCGCAGTCACAGACCTGCAGTGTTGTGAAAGATCCGCCTGTTTGTGGAGAGGAAATTTAGCATTTTTTTTTCTGCACAGTGTTTTGCTCTTATTTTGACCCAATGAATTAGAGTTGCCTAGATTTCAGGGTGGCTTTAGTTTCTTTTCATTGTGTCTGTTTTATATATGGTGCTCTGAAACCTGTCACCTTTGTCTGTCTGCGTAGCTCCCAGGGAGTGTGAGGAGGACGAGTTTCACTGCCAGAACGGCTACTGTATCCGCAGCCTCTGGCACTGTGACGGCGACAACGACTGTGGGGACAACAGTGATGAACAGTGTGGTGGGTACACACAAGGAGAGGCTTACCTAAGCCCTGGTGCGCAAGGCCTATATTCATTTTTTATATGAGTCTGTGTTTTTTTTTCTCCACGGCAGACATGCGTAAATGCTCAGACAAGGAGTTCCGCTGCACAGACGGGAGTTGCATCGCTGAGCACTGGTACTGTGATGGAGACACGGACTGTAAAGATGGATCAGATGAGGAAAATTGCCGTAAGTTGCTCAGAGAGTATGCTCAAGCTTTTTAAAGTATACACAGTAAAGCCTGGCTATTCGGCTTTGTACTTTGGTTTGTAGACACGTTGACAGGCCAGCTTATATTTGTAGGGAATGATAAACCATGATAAACCTAACTCAGGTCAGAGTGATCGTACACTGCAGCATTTAAAGGCAAAATTATGGCCTGAAAAGGGGCTAATGTGCTTACCAGTGAGCTGTATGTAAACTAAGATCTCACAGAAACGAGTTTGCTGCAGACCATGTAAATGTGTTCACTGTCTCAATGTAGAGCTGAGCTTCTGCTATATTTCATGTATAGTTTCTGACAGACTCAGCAAAGTAGCATCAAAACTTCAAAGAGCCTCCGACAGCCAACTGCTGCACCATCTTTTCCAGCATCTGTTTAACATGTCTGTGTGTCTGCGCAGCTTCAGATGTGATGACAGCCACCTGCAGCGTGGAGGAGTTCCAGTGCGCATATGGCCGCTGTATCCTGGACATCTACCACTGTGACGGAGACGATGACTGCGGAGACTGGTCGGATGAGTCGGACTGCTGTGAGTTCACCGTCGCATAGATAGAAACACACCTGCAGCATTGTAGACGTCAGGGTCTAGTTTCAAACCTCCAGAGGAAAAAAGTGCACTCCTTAGACACCAATCCAAAAGTACAGATTTGACAGAAAACGCACTCAGTGTAAAGCTAAGTGATCCAGGCCAATCCAGCCTCTCCGGCTGGTGTAAAGAGCTGCTGTCATCCGATTACACACACAGGCACAGATAAACACACATATTCCTTAGGATCCCTGCCAGTTATCGTGCCACTGTCTCTCGCTAGACAGTGTTGTGTGCTGCTCCTTTGGGAGATTAGCTCCGTTACATTAGATGAGAGTTAGGTTTCCTTTTTCTCTCTCCCTCTTCTCTTGCCTCTCCTTCCTTTGATTCTCTGCTTTTCCTCTGAGTGCAACTCAGATTCATGTCTTACAGCTTCCTGCACTAGTTCAGCTGGAGTTTAAAAGTACATTAAAGGCTCATCTGAACAAGAAGTTCAGTAACATTCATCATTTTTAGTGGTTACACCGACTGAGTCTGTTCCAAACTGGGCTCAGATACTGAATGCTGACAATTAAAGTGTGGTGCAGTTAAACATCTGTAAAAGAGATGCAGTGTGTAACTGATGTTGCTTCAACTACCAGTTATTTTGATGATTTGACTTGAGTATTATTTGTTTTTCTTAGTTAATACTAATACCAGAAGATGATGGTGTCTAAGAATCAAAAGATTTACAGTTTATAAGGGAGAAGATACTAGAATGGACTAAATCCAAAAGATAGCAGTATGCCATCTTTCTATCTATAGCAGAGTGCTAAGCTTGAGTAGCAGCATATACTCTGAGGGTACATCGGTATACACAGATTTCTGCCTGTTAAGTAATAACAAACAGTTTTGACTTGGGCTGTTTGTACAATTAACTGCCTAGCAAGCCATCTTATTGCCATCTTGTGTAATTGCACTGAAGTCGTCCCAGAAGGCACTGAAACCACAAACAGCCATGAAGTTCCAGTCCATTTAACTCACATTGGTCAAGGTGAAGCCTTTCACACCGCCAGCATCTACCACTGCTCTACCCGCACCTGTCGCTCAAAGCAGCCAAATATATGGTGGCCCTGAGAGGTCACATGGGCTGCAGTTTAAGAAAACACGAGCAAATATAAAAAAGAGGAAAAAAAATCATAAAATACAATGGAAGTGTTTGGACCAGCTTCAGTAGTGACGATACTGAAGATACACATTAGCTTTTAGCCATTTTCTGTTAGTTTAGCACTTCCATTAGGTTATTGTGTCCCCAGAAACACTTTTTTTTTTTAAAAATTTGTTGCTTTTTTTCTTGTGTTTTATTTAACTTGTGCTGTGTTTTCTGTGCGTTTGCAGCATTTTTGTCTTTGCTGGTGTTTTCTTGAGTTGCAGTGCTTTTGACCTAGCAGGGATACCTTTATAACGCAAACATTTAAACCATGATGAAATTTAAACAAATACATACACACAAAATAAAAAAAAAAGTAGCCCTAAAGAATTGTAATGAAGTGACATTTTTTTCTATAGTTTTTCAATTCAGTTCAATTTTATTTAGAAAGCGCCAAATCAATACAACGGTCACCTCAAGGCGCTTTATATTGTAAGGCAGACCCTACAATAATACATACAGAGAAAACCCCAACAATCATATGATCCCTATGAGCAAGCACTTCGGCGACAGTAGGAAAGAAAAACTCCCTTTTAACAGGAAGGAACCTC